>JABMCL010002100.1:1162500-1165000 GCA_018857735.1 Alviniconcha marisindica
AGGCAGAGGGACCATGCATCTCAGTTCTGCTCGACCATCAGTGAGATCAGCGTTGTCGAGCATGGTCTCATCGTGGTAGCCTTTGACTGTACCGAGGACGTGAAGACAGCAGACGAGTGTTGCATCCGGTGCCTGTGGTTCACGGGAGGCCGTTGACCCGATCACTCGCCTCCTCGCTCGAGGGTTGGCTGGCAGGGCGTTGACCCCACCTTCTCCGCTGCCGCCACATCGCAGATACAAGTGCCATGGATCGCCGCAGATCAATGAAGTAAGCTGCTTTTAAAGAAGCTGTAGGACAATCAACTGATACTGGCACGCCTGTCGTTTTATAGTATTAACCCCCACCCCCCACTCCCGTCCTCCCCCATTCGCTTTTTTGTTCTTCCACAATCGCGATTCATTGTTGTAGATCCGTGTGCTTAAAATCGATTTCCGAATGTTTAAAAAAATAAAAAAATAAAAAAATTCTGGTGTGTGTGTGCGTGCGTGCGTTCGTGCGTGCGTGCGTGTGTGCGAGCGTGTGTGTGTGTGTGTTGGTGTGTGTGCGTGTGTGTGTGTGTGTGTGTGTGTGTGTGTGTGAAATCAGTTTGTTCACGGTCACTCCGGTTTTTTAGTTTTATCAACTAGATTGAAAGAAAACAGAAACTTCGTGATGTGCGTCAATGTCGAGAGAGAGAGAGAGAGAGAGAGAGAGAGAGAGAGAGAGAGAGAGAGAGAGAGAGAGAGAGAGAGAGAGAGAGAGAGACAGAGACAGACAGACAGACAGAGACAGAGTGACAGAGAGAGACAGAGACAGAGTGACAGAGAGAGACAGAGACAGAGAGAGACAGAGACAGAGAGACGGAGACAGAGGGAGACAGGGAGGGGGGGGGGGGGGGTATTTATGAAGCCTGCACTGCGCAGCTGATGTCCCCTTCCTGCGCAGTTGATGAGTAACCTATACAGTCTTCACAACTGACTTGCACCGGGCTGGGTGTCTGTTGAATGGAATGGTAACTGTCGTTCCGGCTGACTGGAAATGGACACGGAAACAAGTCACGGTCCAGTACATCCGAGTCGTAGCAGTGCCAGTCTGACGACAGCGTCCAGTAGGTCGGTGAACTTGGAGCAAGAAAAACAGGGAATGGGGGGGGGGGGGGGGGGGGGGGGGGGGGGGGGGGGGGGGGGGGGGGGGGGGGGGGGGGGGGGGGGGGGGGGGGGGGAAGAAAACTAAGGGAGAGGGGGGTGGGGGTGGAGGAGGTCCATAAATTGTAGCGTGGAGGCGGAATGAGGGAATAGGAAATTAGGACACAGGAATTAGCAGTAAACACTAGAACATAGGAATTAGTAGTAAACACTAGAACATACAGAATACAGAATCTTTATTGTCTATGGATAACATAGAAATTTGCCTTACGACTGCATAAAAGATACCAGTAAAATAGCAGAACATAAGTACACATAAAACACAGAGTACTTTATCTTAGAGTCTGGGGGGCATAGGAATTAGTAGTAAACACTAGAACATAGGAAATAGTAGTAAACACTAGAACATAGGAATCAGTAGTAAACACAAGAACATAGGAATTAGTAGTAAACACTAGAACAGAGAACATAAGAATTAGTTGTAAACTGACACTAGAACTTAGGAATTAGTAGTAAACACAAGAACATAGGAATTAGTAGTAAACACTAGAACAGAGAACATAGGAATTAGTTGTAAACACTAGAACTTAGGAATTAGTAGTAAACACAAGAACATAGGAATTAGTAGTAAACACTAGAACAGAGAACATAGGAATTAGTTGTAAACACTAAAACATAGGAATTGGTAGTAAATATTTTACATTGGACATAGGCCACAGTGTGATTCTCTTGCGTTACGGTCACCCTGAGATAACCACCATGAACAATTAGGTTAATAACCAGCTAGACCTGTCTTGCGTTACCAGAAGATTTTTTTAGATTTTTAAAAATCTGAAACATGAGTGACTGCTAGCGTTCTAAAAACACGATTATCAGATTGTGTGTCTATGTCGTAATAAATAAGCGTTCTCTTGAATCGTTTTGCGTTTGGATCTTGCGTTACCAGAGCTCAGGAGCTGTGTGAAAGTCGAGGCCGTACAAATAGTCTGTACGGTGTCTGTGGACAATCAATCAATCAATCAGTCAATCAGTCAATGTTTTATTTTATGTCTGTTCGCATCAAGGTGATATTACACGCCCCCTTGCACTTTTGGCAGAATGACAGGGATTTTTTTATTTTTTTTTTTTTTACGTGCTACTGCGGTGACACGAGGGTGGAAGGGATACCGAAATAAGAATCAGTACAGAAGGCTGACCTTGAGAAGAAAATTATCCCGCCCCTCCTACCGGAACTCGAACCCGCGACCTTTTCGATCACGAGTCCAGCGCTCTAACCACTGAGCTATCCCCGCTCCAGAAAGCTAGTTGCTTTCGGACAGGCAGCAAACGTTAGCCATCTTACTGTTGGGCAAATCGCTGTCTGGAAGTTGAGGCC
>JABMCL010002100.1:1170000-1179547 GCA_018857735.1 Alviniconcha marisindica
CTACGGCATGCTGTAGTGTAGTGAGTGTCGGGCGGTACGGTACACAGAACAGGGGTAGGGTAGATTTGTCTGGTAGAGCATAACGTGTGGTGTGGTGAATGTCGGGTGGTATGGCACAGCAGAACAGGGGTTTGGCATGGTGGTCTGACAGGACATAGCATGTTGTGGTGTAGACAGTATCGGGTGGTACGGCACAGCAGAACGAGGGTATGACATGGTGGTCTGACAGGACATAGCATGTTGTGGTGTAGTCAGTATCGGGTGGTACGGCACAGCAGAACGAGGGTATGACATGGTGGTCTGACAGGTCATAGCATGTTGTGGTGTAGTCAGTATCGGGTGGTACGGCACAGCAGAACGAGGGTATGACATGGTGGTCTGACAGGTCATAGCATGTTGTGGTGTAGGCAGTATCGGGTGGTACGGCACAGCAGAACGAGGGTATGACATGGTGGTCTGACAGGTCATAGCATGTTGTGCTGTAGTCAGTATCGGGTGGTACGGCACAGCAGAACAGGGTATGCATGGTGGTCTGACAGGTCATAGCATGTTGTGTGTAGTCAGTATCGGATGGTATGGTTCATCAGAACAGGCGTATGGCATAGTGGTCTGACAGGTCATAGCATGTTGTGGTGTAGTCAGTATCGGATGGTACGGTTCATCAGAACAGGCGTATGGCATAGTGGTCTGACAGGTCATAGCATGTTGTGGTGTAGTCAGTATCGGATGGTACGGTTCATCAGAACAGGCGTATGGCATGTGGTCTGACAGGTCATAGCATGTTGTGGTGTAGTCAGTATCGGATGGTACGGTTCATCAGAACAGGCGTATGGCATAGTGGTCTGACAGGTCATAGCATGTTGTGCAGTAGTCAGTATCGGATGGTAGGGTACAGCAGAACAGGGGTATGGCATGGTGGTCTGACAGGTCATAGCATGTTGTGGTGTAGTCAGTATCGGATGGTACGGTTCATCAGAACAGGCGTATGGCATAGTGGTCTGACAGGTCATAGCATGTTGTGCTGTAGTCAGTATCGGATGGTATGGTTCAGCAGAACAGGGGTATGGCATGGTGGTCTGACAGATCATAACATGTTGTGCAGTAGTCAGTATCGGATGGTAGGGTACAGCAGAACAGGGGTATGGGCTTGCTGTGGTGTGGTGGGCGCTGAATGGCATGTGGTAGTAGAGTGGAACAGGGTATTATGGCACGGTATCCTATGGTACTGACTACGGTGCAGTACGCTAGGGTACGGAACGGTACAAAGGGTAAGTCGGGGTATGTTGTAAGATGGTATGGTGAACCTAGTACAGCACAAGGTATACGGAACGAATATGGATTTGTTATGTTACTAAAATGTAGCACGTAGTACAATACGGTAAATTACCGAACGGTAGATTCAGCAGGGTATGCTATGGTACACTACAGTATGGTATAATAATACATATAGTGCAGTATGGTATGGAACTGTAGAAAGGGTATGGCACGGTATGCTATGGCATAATAATACATACAGTATAATAGGGTATGGCAGCGCAGTCTATAAAACAATATGGTATAACAATACATGCATCGTGGTAAGGTATGGAACTATAGATAGGGTATGGCAGGATCTGTGAAGGCACAGTAGGCCAACGGTAGACTTCAGTACAGTGCGGTATGATAGGGAACAACAGACACGATACAGCACGGTAAAGCACGGAACTGTAGGGTATGGCAGGGATGTTACAGCAAGATACGCCAGTGGTAGAATTTAGTCCACTACGGTGTGATAGGAAACAACAGACAGGGTACAGCACGGTAAGGTATGGCAGGATATGTCACAGCAGAATAGGCCAGTGGTAGAATTTAGTCCACTACGGTATGATAGGAAACAACAGACAGGGTACAGCACGGTAAGGTATGGCAGGATATGTCACAGCAGAGTAGGCCAGCGGTAGAATTTAGTCCACTACGGTATGATAGGAAACAACAGACAGGGTACAGCACGGTAAGGTATGGCAGGATATGTCACAGCAGAATAGGCCAGTGGTAGAATTTAGTCCACTACGGTATGATAGGAAACAACAGACAGGGTACAGCACGGTAAGGTATGGCAGGATATGTCACAGCAGAGTAGGCCAGCGGTAGAATTTAGTCCACTACGGTATGATAGGAAACAACAGACAGGGTACAGCACGGTAAGGTATGGCAGGATATGTCACAGCAGAATAGGCCAGTAGTAGAATTCAGTTCATTGCGGTATGATAGGAAATAATAGACAGGGTACAGCACGGTACATAACGGCACTGAGCCGCTGTGGCCTGGCGGTAAGGTGTTAGGCCAGTCAGCGGACGACATCAGCTCGATTCCCTGCTTCGGCTCTCCTTTCTCTTCAAACCTTGTGATTTATGGACACTGTCTTGTTACTTTTCCCCTCGCAATGGATGGAACGTTAAGATGGCTGTCATCGATCCCGTCTTAATGCAGAAATCATTCTGGCGGTGGCAGTGTAGCGTTAGGTATAGTTTCCCCTCCCCAACCTCCTGGGATCTCGGTCCGGAGACAATTCGGGGTTAACCCCTTCACTGCCATGGTATCATTTCAAAACGACCCATAAAAGTGCGAAATTTGAAACCCTTAAGCCTTTTTGTCTTCTTTTTTCGAACTGGCATGCGAAAGGATCTCCATCAAAACGCATCGAATTGAAAATAGATGTTATAGGACCGGAAATTATACTGTTTGCAGGCGCGTCTTTGCATCTTTCAGCCTGGAAATTTTACAGGCTGGGGCAGTGAAGGGGTTAAACACGTCTAAGGAACGGATAAAATGTAATGATATAGTGAGCCGGTTTGCTTTAGCGGTAAGACGAAACGCCGCGTGAACAACTTTGACAGGAAATAAATAAACTATGGTCACTAAAATAATGAATATACACAGAAGAAAATGAAAATGATGAGGGAAAAAGAAGAGAAAACAGAAGTCAAGAAACAAAGAAAAACAAACATGTGAATAAATAAAAGATCGAATGAAGAAACTGATCAAAAAACAAAAAACAAAAAAGCACCAAGAAAGCAAAAATTAAAGAAAGACACTGGTAAATAGATTTTTTTGAAATAAATGGAAATAAAGCCCAAAAATAATAATATTAAGAGATGAATAGTGACTACATTATAGTAATAAATGCAGCTATAGATATATAACTAATAAATAAATGTACCACAAACGAAGGCTAAGGCCTCTCTCTCCCTCCACCTCCCCATTACAAAATGGACAAACGGAAAAGTTGAGTAGGCTGCCTCCCTGGTAAAGAAGCTCATTTCTATGAAACAACGCAGATTTTTAGTTGTGTACAAAGTGTCGCGTTGTTTTGCCGTTCATTAAAAGCTGTTGAATAACCATTTAAAGATGTATCTACAGAAGAGAGAGAGAGAGAGAGAGAGAGAGAGAGAGAGAGAGAGAGAGAGAGAGAGAGAGAGAGAGAGAGAGAGAGAGAGAGAGAGAGTCAGTTGGTGTTTTACGCCCAATCAACCGGTACGGTTATATCAGAGAGAGAGAGAGAGAGAGAGAGAGAGAGAGAGAGAGAGAGAGAGAGCGAGAGAGACAGACAGACAGACAGACAGACAGACAGACAGACAGACAGACAGACAGACAGACAGACAGACAGACAGACAGAGACAGAGAGGCAGACAGACAGACAGGCAGACAGGCAGGCAGACAGGCAGGCAGACAGACAGACAGAGTATTGACGATCACACCATGCACCGCCTTAATGAAGCACAGAATGGTTCCAGATCTGGATTTGAACAAACCGTGTCCATGTGCAAGGGATTTGGACATCAGAGAACCTTAATTGAAAATTCATTCGTTTCGAGTTGTTGCGACTGCAGAAAAGTGTGTATACGTTTCCGAAAATCTGTACATCAAACTGTGTGTGTGTGGTGTGTGTGTGTGTGTGTGTGTTTTGGGTGTGTGTGGGGTGGTGTGTGTGGGTGTGTGTGTGTGTGTGTGTCCTCTCTCTTCTCTCTCTCTCTCTCTCTCACACACACACACACACACACACACACACACAACACACACGCGCACACACTCACACACACACACACACACACACACACACACCACACACACACACACACACACACACAACCAACCAACCAACTAACCAACCGACCCCTTTAAGGCAAAGCAAAGAAACCAAAACACCGACAACCACACAGACAGGCACCTGACCTTTGTTTCCCCCACCCAAGAAAAATCTCCGGACGAAAGGAGGAGATGCTCCGCTTCCTTTCCTCACGAAGCTGGCTGGCTCCTCTTGCTCCCGCTGCTGCTGCAGGATTTCCGGTGTCGGTTGAAGGACGGCCTCCAGCGGAAGCGAGCTCCGCAGGTGCAGCAGTACTCCTGCCCGCTGTGCTTGGCCCGCACGTGGTCCCGCAGGCTGCTCTGCTGGGAGAAGGTGATGTTGCAGTGAGAACAGCGGACGGGCAACGCGCCGCCGCAGTGCTTTCCGTGACGGCACAGCTCGTACTTGGACACGAAGTCCTGGTCGCAGGCCGCGCACCGGAAAGGGTGCAGGGACCGGCTGAGGTGCACGCACACGTACCTCCGCACGTCGAAGGTCATTCTGCACGTCTGGCACGTGACCGGACCCTGGGAAAAGGCCCGGATCTGGCCAGCCGGAGCCCGTCTTGAACGCCCCGTGGTGGTGGTGGTGGTGGTGGTGGAAGTTGTTCTTTCCTCCTCCTCCTCCTGATTGCGGCTGGGGTCTTCCTCTTCTTGGGCTTTGTCTGCGGGACAGAGGAGTGGGGCGATTAGAAGGGTGTTTGGCTTGCATTCCGAATGGAGGTTGATAAATGAGTGAGTCGGCCGATCGACACGTGGAATAATGCGTGCTTTGCAAGTCTTTTCCTGTCTTGTTTTCTCTGTTTTCTGCCCGACAGCATTGCACCGAACAGCGCATGCCCGTGCTGGACAAGGCAGATGTGAAGCAAAGAGCAGAAACTGCTTAGGTTGAAAATGATACTGCCAACCTCAGCAGAAACAGATCATTCACTGACTGAACCGACTATCGAGTTATGTCACACACACACACACACACACACACACCACACACACACACACACACACACACACACACACACACACACACACACACACACACACTGTCTTCCAAACACAACCACACACACACATACACTCTCTCTCTCTTATCCGCTCAGTAATGTTAGCCAGCTGCAAATGCTTGAGTATAAGTATAGCATAAGCTGGCTGGTTGTCTTTCATAGTTCAGGAGCTGTGTGAGAGTCGAGGTGGCCGTCCTGGGCTGTCCGTCCTAACGAGCCTTGTGGTTTCCGTGGACGTAAAGCTATACTGAACCACGCTTCGGCATTGGTCTCAGCTTGTCCCTAATATGTCAGCTGACATCGTAAAAGTCCAAGGTTTTTAAGTATGCAAAATGACCATCGAAATGATTGACAAATAAGTCACTAGTTTGAGATTTAATAAAATAAAAAATGAAAAAAAATAAAAATGTTTATGTTGGTTTTTAATAGATTTATTTTCTGTAGGCTGGCCGAGACTGCTGTCTCGGGTTCTCCATCAGTCACGTGACTTTCTCGGAAGTGACACAGTCTGGGGAGTCAGTGCGGGTTTCCATCGTAGATTGTTCATTGAAGTGTATGCATGTGGTCGAACAAAAAGCTCTAACCATGCCGGCCTACTGTTTGCAGCAAACTGTAACAACTCACAAGCAACCCAAACATACTATGCACGAGTTCCCGCGGAATCGACCCGCTGTGAGGCGAAAATGGGTCAAATTGTACAATTCAAACGAGCTGACTTTTATGCTGCCCCCTCAGTCACGCCCAATTGTGTAGCGAGCACTTCGCTGAGTGCGATTTCGTAAACTTTTTGGCGGAATACCAAATGGAGTTTGCTTCAAAGCGGAATTTGTAGGGCTGTCCACAGGGTAACCGACTTTCAAAAAAATCCAGTTCGAATCTCCAAGGATGAAGCTGACGAGCAGCAAGCGCACAGCATGATACCAAAAAATGAGAGATACACTGATTCCCTGAAACAAGCGCTAACAAGGCAAAGACAAAAAGGGCTAACACAATGCCTACGGAAGAAAAGGCCATGAAAGAAAGAGACCGTACACAAATGCCTGTGGCAAAGAAAGAAAAACAGACCACAAATGCCTGTGGCAAAGAAAGAAAGACCAAAAACCCCAAATGCTGGTGGTAAACGAAAAATGGCTTCCCTAATCAGTCAAGCAAACAGCTGACCAAATGAAAGAAACAAAACAGCTGAAACCACCTCAAAACCCCAAACGGTTGCCTACCTGCAACATAAGGTAGAAAAACACAAAAAAAAAACAAAACAAAACCCAAAATCACAACAGTCTAATAGACTACTGTCTGCACAAAGGAGTGGACGACTACAGTCATAAGAGCACAGAGCAAAAAAAACTGTGGCCAACGACAAACAGATGGAAAGCCAAACTTCCATAAAACTCTAAACTAACCCCTCACTAACCCCTTCCACTTTTTTTTTTGATGAAACAACAAGGAAAAATTGGGAAAAAAAAATAAAACACCCAATAAAAGGAAAGGCTCCCTGATGGGGTCTAGCCTTTTGTGAAAGCTAGGAAAAAAAGAAAAAGACGAAACGCCACCACCTAACAAGGTTGAGAAAGATAAATAAAAGGGGAATAAACAAAGGCCCAACTACTGACGTTTGGCGTCGGAGCTTCATCCTTGGAGATTCAATGGATTTTTTCAAAGTGGGTACCCTGTGGTACTAGCCATTTTGCAGGACTCCCCAGAGTGAGTAGTGGCCATAGGGCCATGTTTTCAGCGTCATGGCGACGCTTTCGGTACGAAGAAAATGACTTTTTTCGTGCGTTCATAACCCTCAGATCACAATTTCACCTACATCATTGTTCTCAGCGGACTTTAACGGAAATCGTGTCAAAAATCACCCCCAACCTCGGACTTGTCCTTTAAGCAACACTACCTGCCTAGTTGTCTTGTGGACAGTAAAAAGAGGAGAGGTCTGCGGACTGAACTACGAGGAAGCCAGGCGTACCAGCAACATCTCTGAAGCAAACGGCGGTTTGAGCAGTGTTGGGGCTCGGTGCTCCAAGACGTAGGAAGAAGAGTAACCAGTGGCTCTCCTGTGTCACGTTGTCCTGTGTCACGTTGTCTCACGAAAGTGCGATAGAGGGTATATTTCAACTTTGAGTTTCGTTTCTTTGTTCAACATTGAAAACAGTTTTTTTTTTTAAAAAATTTAAAAATCTATGTATAAAACAGCTGACGGCTTATGTTTTAAAGGGGGGGAGGGGGTGGGGTTGGGGGGGGGGGGGGGGAGGGGGAGGGGGGGGGGGGGGGGGAGGAAGGGGAGAAAAAAAAAGAAAAAGATCAATCCCAAAAAAAAAATTAAAACGAACGCTTATTCTAATATAATAGGATTTTTTTTTTTTTTTAATGCTTCTCCCCTTATATTAAACGTTCTTTTAAACCCTTTGTGTGTCTGTCTTGGTCATGTTTTGGTGTTGCAAGTACTTGAGTAATAGATGCTGTTTTATTACGAAGTTTGATCACGATATCACTAGAAATATAAATAGGGGCAAAAAAACTAAAACAAAAACAAAAAAAAAAAGGGGGGGGGGGGGGGGGGGCAGAAACAAATGGATAATCACTGATGGCTCTGTTGCAAGTACTTGAGTAATAGATGCTGTTTTATTACGAAGTTTGATCACGATATCACTAGAAATATAAATAGGGCAGAAAGAAAAGAAAGAGAAAAAGGAAAAAGGGGGGGGGGGGGGGGGGGGTAGCAGAAACAAATGGATAATCACTGATGGCTCTGGTGCTCAGTAAAGGCTTTTGTGATAGGTTAGGGGGGGGAACGGAAAAAAAAAGAGAGAAGAGAGAGAGAGAGAAAAGAGAGAGAGAGAGAGAGAGAGAGAGAGAGGGGGAGAGAGACAGACAGACAGACAGACAGACAGACAGAAACAGACAGACGACAGACAGACAGACAAAAGACAGAGACAAAAAAAGAGAAGGGAAAACAAAAAAAAAAAAAAAAAAAGAAAAAAAAAAAAAAAAAGGGGGGAGAGCAAAAAAAAAAGGGAAAAAAGGGGAGAGAGAGAGTGAGAGAGAGAAGGTGAGAGACAGTCATACACTTCCAACAAAATCAACAAACAACACGCAATAGTCATTCAAATCAATTTAATAACCACATATAGAGAAAAAGACAAATCAGCTGGTAGGGGTTACAGTTTCAGGAGGGGGGGAGGGGGGCGCTGAGGGGGGCGGGGGGATTGGTTTCCGCCCCAATAATCCGTATTTCGGAGCTCATCTCTCTCTCTGTGTGTCTGTCTGTCTCTCTCTTTCGCGCGCGCTTTGTATAGTCAGACTGTGTATAAGAGTTCGTGCGTGCGTGCGTGTGTGCGCGCGCGCGCATGTGTACGTGCATGTGCGTGTGTGTGTGCGTGTGTGTGTGTGTGTGCTTGCTTAGAATAGTCTTTATGAGATCCAAACACATAAAAGGTTCAAAAGAACGCTAGCCTGTTTATTAGGACAAAAAACAACATACGAATTTCGGGGTAATCCCCTTTATCAAGCAACAAAACGACACCCAAACAACAGTTAAATGGTGAAAAATGATGAAAAAATGAGATGGAGAGCTACACCACTTATCTGTTTTTGTCTTGTCCATGCTTGGAAGAAAGCTGGCATGACAATGACGTGAATAGGTTGAGTAAAAAAATATTATCTAACGTAAAACTCAAAAGGCACAATAATTAAGTGCCGTAAAACTCGGCACATATTTCGCCGGTGACAACACATGCCGTCCGGCGACAAAATTGCCGTGAACGTCGAATAATATATGTTGTGGCATATATTGTCGCTGAACATATATTGTCGCCGGCAAACCCTTCAGCAGTCACATTTTCCCTCTTGTCTTCTGTCTTTCAAGGAAGTCTACCAGATCTTCTGGACCACATTCTCTTCTCTCTCTTACCTTTTTTTCCTTCAAATGTCCCCTGTTCTCTCTCTCTCTCTCTCTCTCTCTCTCTCTCTCTCTCTCTCTCTCTCTCTCTCTCTCTCTCTCTCTCTCTCTCCTAGCTTTCTCCCTTTCAAACAATGTCCTTGATCATATTCCCCTCCTCTCTCTCCTAGCTTTCTGTTAACGTCCTTGACCACTTTCTCCTCCTCCACCTCCTCTGTCTAAATTCTGTAATCAAGAAAAAACACCTGACAATAGTCTTGTGAGCTCTCTCTCTCTCTGTGACTCAGACAGATCCTTCAGAGAGAAATAAATAAAACAGAACAATAAAGTGCGGAAGCAATCTTCAAAACTGACTGCGTGTGTATTAACAACTTCCTTCTGTCAAAGTCAAAGCCACTCGTGGCGGTACTCTCCTGTTCTCTCTCTTTCTCGCTCGCTCTCTGTCTTTCTCTCTCGCTCCCCTCTCTCTCTGTCTCGCACGCGGTATGATTCTCTCTCTCTCTCTCGCCTTCTCTCTCATTTTCTCTCGCTCCCTCTGTCTCACTCT
>JABMCL010000526.1:0-17500 GCA_018857735.1 Alviniconcha marisindica
TTTAAAACATTAAAACAAGTTAACCCCAAGGGACATCTTAAAACCTTTATAACAACTTAACATTTAATCCACCGAGGGACATCTTCAAACTTTTTAACAATTTAAATTTTAAACCACCAGGGGGACATCTTAAAACTTATTAACAATTTAACTGAAATCCCCCAGAGGTACATCTTCAAATTTGATTAACAAATAACTGTTAACCACCAAGGTACATCTTAAAACTTAAAAACAACATTTTAATCCACCAGAGGGACATCTTCAAACTTTATTAACCCCAAGGAAACCCCCCAAAGGGGGAACATCTTAAAACTTGTTTACGACATAAGGTTAATTACCAGAGTACATTTTTCAAATTTTTTAAACAACTTAACAGTAGAGCGAAATTTCATGATTCTGTCATCCTTGTTTGTGTATTTTTGTCGTTCTCTGTTTGGATAGGTGGTCTATCCCTTTGAAGACCCGTGCACCCCGTTTTGTCTGTTTAAAAACAACCTTCCCCTTTTCAAATTTTGTGGGTTTTGGGTTTTTGTGCTTATTTGCTGTTTCTGCGGGGTTCATATTTACCGAAAAAAAACCCAGCAGGTTTTTTCTTTTATTTTGTTTTTATTTCTGGGGGCGTGTTGTTTGTGGTGTGTGTGGTGTGTGTGGGTGTGTGTGTGTGTGTGTTTGTGTGTGTGTGTGGGTGTGTGTTGTGTGGTGTTTTGGGCCCAAGTCAAAAAAGTCGATATACCTTGATCACCCCCTCACATAACACCCCCAAATAATACACGCCTAACCCCAACATCACACCCCCCCCACTCCCACCCACAACACCCCCATACACACCCCCCCATGCACACCCAAACATACGCCCCCATCCACATCCACAACATACCCCCCTACACATACCCCCATACATGACCCCTACACCCACAACATACCCACACACATACACAACCTACAACCCCCAAAAAAAACCCACACACACCCACCACCCATACACACACACAACCCCACACATCACACCCACACCCACCAACACCCACCCCCAACCATACCCCACCCCCCCACCCAATTCCTCACACCCATATTCCCACCCAAAATTACATAAAAGGAAATCTAATAGGGTTATATTAGACATTCCTTTTGTGTATGCAGTTGAGAGAAAGGGGGAATTTCTAAGTGTGGTTTTGTGTTGTGGTGTGTGTGTTTTTTTTTGTGTGTGTGTGTGTGGGGTGTGTGTGTTATTTCATGATTTGAATTACGAGAAAAGGGAAATTCAGTTCTTGGTATGCGTTAATGTAAAAGGATGGGAAAGACAGCTTTAATTTCCCCCTGGGAAAAAATAAAGTATATTTTTTTTGTTGTTTTTTACAAAACACCACTACTACTATTTGGGGGGGTTTCTTAATTTTCCTCGGATGTCGTTTGACATATTAGGGACAAGATATACGAAGCTCTTAATCATCAAAGGTTAATATAATCCGTTTGGCTGTATAAGAAATTTATTATTACATAAAATTTTTTTACTTTGAATCTAGGTATTTTACTGGGGGTCTAGTGGTTTTTTCGGGGATGGGGTTTAAAAAACATATTTTCCCATATTTACATTATTTACAAGTCTGCTCGCTTTACAAACAGGTTAAAAATGTATATATTTACAGTTTGATAGGTTAAAACATTGTCTGAAATAGAAACATGCAAACTGCAGTCCTGTCATGCATTCATGGATACATAATTCATTGAAAAAGTTAAGTCATTGTTAAGTTAGTGTTAAAAGCCCCAACTCCGTGCCGATAACGGTCGGGAGTGGGGTGGGGGTGGTGGGGGGTTGTTGACGGGCGATCCGAGCACCCCCTTCACGTCCGGGGACAGGCCCGTACGGTTGGGGGGCGTGGTTCAGCGCCGACACACGGGGTTAAAAACAGGTTTAAAACATAGAGACAGGTTAAAAACATTGTGCACTGTGTAGATGGGGGCTCCCTCCGTCCCCGGGGGTCAACCCGGGTACTGGGGGAGCCCGGGACGTCTAGGGCATCCCGCACATTTACAGGTAGGCTGCCCCCGGGGCAGCTGTAGACGAGTTTGGCTGCGGCACGGAGCAGGCTCCAGCTCTGCTGGTGCCGCAGCGCCAGGCTTCGGACGCACAGTGGGAGTCCCAGACTGGTTAGACTACTGGTGACTGGTGCGAAGTGGGCCGAGCACTCTCTACAGTTAAATAAGATATGGTGGAAGGATATCGCTCCTCCGCATACAAAAGGGTTTGGGGTACAAACATGGTCCGCCAGCAGTCCACGCGTAGCCGGTACATAATTCGGGCGAGGTATGTGGGTACTCCGGGGAAGAAGACTCCGTCTCTGCTAGGAGGGGAGGCATCGAGCCACTCTTTGGCCGTGGCCTGGGCTCGAAAGTCTTCTTCCCGTTTCCTCCACACCCGTCGGGACAGTTTCGAGTAGATGTCGGCTAATCCGATTTTTAGTTCTAGGGTTTGGGATTCCAGTCGCCTGGCTCCTCTCTTGGCTGCCCTGTCCGCCATCTCGTTGCCCGAGAGGCAGACATGTGCTGGCACCCACTGGAAACGGACCTCCGTTCCGCGGGTGATCAGTTGGTGCACTACCGTCCCGATTTCCAGCACGAGATCCTCTCGAGCGCTGGTGGAATCGGAACGGATGGAGGAGAGCGCAGACCTGGAATCACTACAGATTACTATTGCACATGGTGGTGTACGTACTTCACTGATGTGCTGGAGCGCCATCAGAATGGCTGTCAGCTCAGCAGTGAAGATGGATACAGGTGGTAGGGAGAAGGACTTCCTTAGGCTGTGGAACTCAGGAATGGCAAAGGCGGCTCCAGCGGAGCCGTCCTCCAGCACTGAGCCGTCTGTAAAAATCTGAAGAAACTGTGAATATTTATTTTCTAGTAACTCATTCGTTATGCAGGCTTGGAAAGAGGGGCTCTGGTCCCTCGTCAGTCCCGCCACCTCCACCTCCACCTCCGCCCTTTCCATCAGCCAGGGGGGGTAGGGATGAAGGGGTCTGTCTGCCGCCGAGGCATCGTCCAATCCCGCTCCCTCGACCAAGTCGGCGACCAGGTCGCAGATGGAGGAGCAGTGGGAGACCCGGGTGGGGCCTCGGAAGGACGCACTCACCTCTTCGACAGTGGAATTGTTAACAGTTTGACTGCGGAATATATACTTCGCAGTCATGAGTTGGATCTGGTCTCTCAGTGGTAGTAGCCCGGCATCCCGGTACACCAGACTGTGAGGCACGGACTGCGGTAGCCCGAGGGCCAGTCGCAGAGCCCGGACCTCGATAGCGGTCAGACGCTTCAAGCCTGTCTCGGTGATGCTGGGCATGGCCTCCAGGCCGTAGACTAGTCGTGAGCGTACCAAGCTCCTCACCAGCGACACAAGCAGCTTAGGTGGGTTCGCCCAGGGTTGTGTGCTGAGCACCTTGATTACATTCAAGGCGCGGGAGGCGTTGCGGGCGTTGTGATCCACGTGGCGGTTGGTACGCCCCATGCGCTGAAAAACGACCCCTAAGTACTTTACTTGGTCGGCCGGAAAAACATGTTCATCGTTCACTTTTATCGATATGTCATCGATACGTCGTGAGCAGATATGGAAGGGCAGAAAGACTGTTTTCTGGGTAGATAGGGTGAAACCGTTCACTTGCATGAATCGGATCACCCCGTCCACAGCTTCCTGAAAGGTTTTCATGCTGATTGCCATGTTTCTGTTGTTCTCTTTGTGGGGCCTTCTGATGTGGGTGTCCAGCCATATAGCCAGGTCGTCGGCGTACATGGTTAGCACTACCTTCCCCTGCACACAGCTTTCCACATCATGGACCATGATATTAAACAGTAGTGGTGCGATGACAGATCCCTGCGGCACTCCCATATCTATCTGCTTGGCAGCGGACATGGCCCCCTTCCATCTGACCTGCAACGAACGACCCGTTAAAAACGTTTTAATATAGTTAAAGATCTTGCCTGAGAGGCCTATCTTCTGAAGCTTCTGTAGCAGCCGTGCGTGCCAACCTGGTCGTAGGCGCGGGAGATGTCAAAGAAGCACGACAGGAGAACCTTTCTCCTCCCCATCGCTCTCCCGACGTGCTCCCCCAACTTCACCAGGTGGTCGGTGACACCCCGCCCCCGTCGGAAGCCGGCCTGGCACGCAGGAAACACTTTCTTCGTTTCACAGAAGTACTCCAGTCGGCGCTTGATCACCCTCTCGTACACTTTCCCCAAGTGCGACGTGAGGGAGATGGGCCGGTAGCTGGCGATCTCCTTCCTTGCTTTCCCTTGCTTATGGATGGGTACAACGACGGCGTGTTTCCACTCAGCAGGAATCGTACCCCCGTCCCAGCACCTCTGGAAGAAGCCGAGTAGAGTCTTAAGAAAAGACTCAGGCACCTCCCTCAGCATCTGGTACGAGACGACGTCCAGCCCGGTGGACACTTTCACTTTCTTGATCGAGGCTAGCGCCCGTTTCAGCTCAGTGCAGGTCAAAGGGGAGTTGACCGGTAAGCTGTCGTCCGCCGCCGGATCGGAGTAGACTGCCTCCCTTTCGCGTCGGAACTGACGCATGTCGGCGGGGAGCTTTTCACGTTGCTGGCCTCGGCGAAGGCTTCCGCGAAGGCGTCCGCCTTGGCCTGGTCAGTGGTGTAGACCCGATTGCCTCTGTGCAGGTCAAAGTTGGGGGCAACATACTGCTGCTTCATCTTTTTGATTTTCTTCCAAACAGAGCCAAGGTCTGTTTTACCGGCTGAAACAGAATCCGAGAAAGCTAACCAGTAGTCTTTCTTGGCCTGGGCTGTAACCTTGTTACAATTCCTGTTGGCTAGTTTCATTTCTTCGTGTGTTTCAGTCGTTTGGTTTCTGCAGTAGATTTTGTACAGCTTTCGTTTGGTTCGGACGGCCTCCTCGCAGTCTTCGTTCCACCAGGGGTTGCTTCCCGGCCGTGCCCTGCCGCCGCTGGTGGTGGGTATGGCAACCCTGGCCGCTTCCAGAAGCGACGAGACTATCCGGCTGTTAACGTTCTCCAGGTCCGGCTGGTCCACGTCTATGTCGACGGATCCCAGTTCGGCCCGGAACCGGTCCCAGTCAGCCGATTCGTACTTGAACCTGCTTGCTGGAGCGGAGCTCCCCATGTCAGCCGCATGGGTCATGCTGATGGTGATGGGAAGGTGATCGGAGGAGAGGGTATCCACCCCAACCTCCCACCCCACTCCACCAGCCAGGTCCGCTGAAGCGAAGGTTAAGTCAATAGCCGACGGCCTCTGATCCGAGCGATCCGGAATGCGAGTCGAGGATCCGTCGTTAAGGATAACGAAACAGCTGTCGTTGATGTGTGAAGTTAGGGCCGGAGAGGAACTCTCCCAGCCCCGCTCCCAGCATCTGTCACGTACATTAAAATCTCCCATCACCACACAGCCGCCTTTCCCGCCCAGTCCTGATAGCCACTCAAAGCTAGCGCAGGGGGTCGGGGTGTAGCAGTTGACTATGGTGACATCGGGGTTTCCTTTAACTCGGACTCGTACCGCACAGGTATAGCCGTTGGCAGGGCCCGCCGTGTCCGCTACAATGGAAAAATTCATGTGTAATTTAACGTAGATACAGGCCATTACCCTTCCGTCCGGAGACGTCGGTCCACACACCGGCGGGTGATAGTATCCTTCCAGGTGGGGCAGCTTCTGAGGCTGGCAGTTCAGGGACTGTAGACTAAGCAGATCAAAGTTATTTGTGGAAATGTATTGGACGATATAATCCAGCGTAGTTGTAATGGAACGGCAGTTCCATTGTAACACTCTTAATCCCTTATACTTGACGGATTAAACAGAGGGTTAAATCACAACTTACGTTAGTCGAGAGTCGGTCCGTTAACAGATAACGGGAGACAACTTATCACCGGCCGGGGCCTCTAGCACCCCCGCCAACACCAACATCAGGTCGAGAGGGCGGGACATGGAGGGAGTCTGCCGCTTCTGGCCAGTGATCTTGTTAAAAACTGCCGTCAGGATGCTCAGTAAAGGTGCACAGTCTCCTGATTGTCTGGTCTCCAGTAGACTCAGCATGAGCTTCCAGAGGAAACCGTCCAAGGACAGGGTTTCATCTAACTTCTCGTGCAAGTCTACCTTAGATTTGGTGTACAGCTGATCCAGTTCAGTTCCCAGGTCAATCTTCTGGGGACTGTTGCTGAGTTCTTCCATCAGCCTCCTGTTCTTTTGCTGCTCTAGGAGCAGCTGGTATTGCAGGGCGGTTTTTTCCATCACCGCCCTACTCCCCTACACACACCACTACTATATCGCCCTTATATAACCACACTGGTTGACTGGGCGTAAAAGACCAACTTACTTACACCACTACTATCATCAGCCAGACACACATAATTATTGCTGGATCCATACGCACCACTCAATCCTAACTAGACAGTTACACACACACACACACACACGCACGCACGCACGCACGCACGCACGCACGTATACACGCACACACAGACGCACACACACATACACACACACAAACGCACGCACGCACGCACGTATGCACGCATGCACACCACACACACGCACGCAAGCACGCACACGCACGCACGCACGCACACGCACGCACGCACACACATGCACGCACACACACGCACGGACACACACACACACATACACGCACGCACACTATTTAATTATACATACAGCTAATAAGGACATACTCATACAGTTAATTAGTATTATATGCGTCGAGAATTAGGTTTTGTCGGTTTTTGTTGTTGGATGAGTTGTCCTGTTAACCCTTCACTGCCATGATGTCATTTGAAAATGAACCGTAAAAATGTGAAATTTGAAACCTTTCAGCCTTTGCACTCGGATGTGAAAGGAATTTCATCAAACGCATAGCATTTGAAAATAGACGTTACAGAACAGGAAAATACACTGTTTGCACGTCACCCGTGCGTCATTCAGCCCGGAAATTTGACAGGCTGGGGCAGCGAAGGGGTTAAACTGTTAAACTGCTTTGTGAACAGATGAGTGAGCGAGAGGTGTATTGTGATGATGGAAGCGTGTTTTTGAATAAACGCCCCACATGATGTGCCTGGCGGAACAAAGAACAAAAGCAAAAAAACAGCTACCCTTGTAAGACCATATACAATGGTTAATGCAGTTTAGATGGCTGATCATGCCCCGTTGAGGACTCGAACTACAGTGGGAACAAAAGAGTTTATTGTCTTCTTTTGGTTTTTGGCCATAAAACTATGACCAAATTCGTTTGGTAGATTGATAAAGGGGATTACCTGAAACTTCGCATGCTGTGTTTTGTGCTAATAAATAGCGTTCTTTTGAACCTTGTATGTGTTTGGATCATTTTTTTATTTTATTTGACTCTGTTGTGTGTGTGTTGTGTGTGTGTGTGTGTGTGTGTGTGTGTGTGTGGTGTGTGTGTGTACATTTGGCTGTACGATATTTGTCGCTGTTATCTGTCCATCTGTCTGTCTGGTTTGGTGTGTGTGTGTGTGTGTGTGTGTGTGTGTGTGTGTCTCTCTCTCTCTCTCGCTCTCTCTCTCTCTCTTCTCCTCTCTCTCGTCTCTCTCTCTCTCTTCTCCCCCCCAGCGTTATCGACTTTCATCTTTCTTCTTCTTTTTTCTGTCATTTTTCGGATTGCAAAAGATCAAACATTAAGCCTCTTCGTCTTGCCTTTTTTTTCTTTTTCTTTCTTTCTTTTTTTCTTCTTTTCTGTTTCTTCTTCTTTTTTTAGTCTTTTGCCCCTTTGCTGCATTATCCGGTCTTTCAATCAATATAATTACCTTTTACGCGGCAGGAACTTCTTTTGTGAACAGTCTCTCCACAGACCCGGGCCCAAATTTGTTTCATTTCGGATTCCACACACCTTTTGTTCCCAGCCATTCTTTGAGTTTTCTCTGCCTCTGAAGCACACCTGCTCGGCACGGCACTGTTCAGCCGCATCGATTTATTTACTCTTCCATTTCCCCCCTGCTTCTTACTCCCTCTCTGTGGGCGATAAAGAAGAAAGAGGCGATTTTTGAAGGTCCATTACCTTTCCACAGGAGGCTTGTCGATGAGATGGCGGTCTTTCAAGCAAAGCGAGAGACCACGCGGAAGACCTGACTGATTAGAACTCGTACGTAGTGAATTCGGTGAGCTAGTTAGTCCAGTCCAGAGAGCCGGTTTGGCCTAGCGGTAAGGCGGTGGGCCGGTAAGCGGAAGGACCTCGGTTCGATACCGCTTCGGCTCTCCTTTCTCTTCAAAAAGGTTGTGGTTTTGTGGACACGGTCTTGTGACTTTGTCCCTCACAATTAATGAAACATTAAAATGGCTCTCATCGCTGCCCATCTTAATGCAGGTCATTCGGGTGGTGACAGTGTAGCGATAGGTATATACTCTCCCTCTTCCTCCACCTCCATACACCCTTCCCCCCATTCTCCCCGTCACTAATAAGCCTTGTGGTTTCTGTGGACGTAAAGCACCATGTCCTCATAGTTCAGGAGCTGTGTGAGAGTCGAGGTGGCCGTCCTGGGCTGTCCGTCCTAACGAGCCTTCTGGTTTCCGTGGACGTAAAGCTATATTGAACCATGCTTCGGCATTGGTCTCAACTTGTCCCTAATATGTCAACCGACATCCGAGGACATTAAGCAACACTACCTACCTAGTCCAGTCTTGGATTTGAACGTCTCGCCAAACGCACAGTCATTTCAGGACGGATCACCTGTGCACGTTCAGAATCATTCAATACCATGTCGAAGTAAGCGTGTAAACATGGTGCGAGAGAAACCATGAGGCTTATTAGGGACGGGGAGAAGGGGTGGAGGTATGGAGGAGGGGGGAGAGGGAGATTATATACCTATCGCTACACTGTCACCACCAGAATGACTTCTGCATTAAGGTGGGCAGCGATGAGAGCCATTTTAATGTTTCATAATTGTGAGGGACGAAGTCACAAGACTGTCCACAGACCACCACTTTTGAAGAGAAAGGAGAGCCGAAGCAGATTCGAACCGAGGTCCTTCTGCTTACCAGCCTGACGCCTTACCGCTAGGCCAAACCGGCTCACGCCCACGTCGAAACAGGGCAACGGTGAATTGAACCCGGTGAGTGTCCAGACTGATGAGTTTACAATCAGCAAACAAGGGAGTTAATAGACGATTTCCGGAAATAACAGGCGAAGATAATTTGACAGTGTTTTCTTACTCCGGGAGAGTGAAGTCCCCTGAATGGAGGTGGCAGCGGAGAAAAGCCGATCTGCGACACTTTGGGATCTTCAGGTATGGACCTATTATAATTTATACTAGACTACCACCTGGGGGAACATACTATCCGATCTGCATGTTCCCCGCGAGCAGTGAGTGTTTGATCGGCATTTCTGATGCCTTTCTGCCTTTGTTTACGGGTATCCGTCATCTTCCCACGTGCTCACTGTACCCCAACAAAAGCGTGCCTACTCTGCGCTACACCCGCAGGCATGGACCTATATGTACAGGTCCATGCCCGAATGCTCTTACCGAGTGCAGTCCCCTGGATTTCCGAAGATCGTCTATAAGTGCTCGAAATACGTAACACAAGTACAACAACAAAAACCTCAGCCGCCTACGGTAACTCTCACCCGTCATGCGTGTAAATACAGGGTACATAAATTCCACCAGAGGTACAGCCTCTGTTTCTGATTTGGTTTAAACAAAGTTTATTCCTACGTCGTAAACGTAAATTTGTATCTCCCGTTATCTATTTCTCACTTCGTCACGGTCGACAAATTACAATCGGACTGCGCTTAAGGTAAATTAGTCTTAATTTTGTAATTTAACGAACGACAAGATGCTCAAATGCAACATGTAAGTGTGGCCCATAAAAGAACAAAACAAAAACAAAAACAGAAATATACACATTTACAGTGGCGAAATGGAATATCATTATCAAAATAAGCAACAAAACTAACCAAAAAACACACATAAAAACGGGGTAGGTAAGAACATAAATGAATAAATAACAGAATGATATATCAGGTGCATATTGACATATGGCTGAAAGGGACAAAGAGCGAGCGAGCGAGAGACAGACAGACAGACAGACAGACAGACAACAGAGATACAGGGAGAGAGACACAGAGACAGACAGACAGACAGAGACAGGGAGAGAGACAGAGAGGGAGCACACACGTTGTGTGTGTGTGTGTGTGTGTGTGTGTGTGTGTGTGTGTGTGTGTGTGTGTGTGTGTGTGTGTGCGTGTGTGTGTGTGTGTGTGTGTGTGTGTGAGAGAGAGAGAGAGGGAGAGGAGGAGGAGAGGGAGAGAGAGAGAGGGAGGAGAGAGAGAGACTTGAGTTGAGTTATTGAGATGGTATCTCATAATACAAAGGAAGACGTTGAATGGAAGTCATTACTGCTGACTTTTTCTTCATTTCGTGCTCTTTTGTTCTTTTCCCTCGTCTGGTTACCGGTGTGAACAACAAAAGACATTGACTGGTCATTTTCCAATTACACGTCTCCATTCCCCAACCCCACCCCCGACCCCCACCCATCCCTGCACCGTAGCCCCCACCCTACCCCTCTTCCTTCTCTCCCCTTCCCCTCTTCTTCTCAAAGAATCTTTCCGGTTAATTTGTAGGTGGATGATGATAAAAATTCACTGGAATCAAATCCGAAGAGCTGCAATTTACTTTACAGTGTGTTGCGGATAAAGAAGGACATAAAATATGTTAACTTGAAACTCTTTTACCTGGGATCTTGTCGCACGATAATTAAAATATTATAATGATTTAAAATTAAAATTAAATGAAAAAAAGCAAAAAGAATGAAAGACAGCAAAAGCATTGTTAATACCAGCAATCTTTACCATCACTGTCCCCTCTTATGTGGACGTATGCGCACGCGTAAACCATGGTGATGGTGATGGTGTCCGTTTCCGTTTTATTTTATTTTATTTTATAAAATATTTATATATTTTATATATATATATTTTTATTATATATATTTTATATATATATATATATCGTTCAGTGTCGTTTGGATCAAATATAAGTAGTCTTTGTTGTTGTCTTTTTTGTTGTCTTTTTTCTTCTTTTTCTCGTCGATGGCATCTCCTGAAACACAAATTCTGTCTCTCCCCCCTCCCGCCCCTCTCTCTCTCTCTCTCCTCTCTCTCTCCTCCCCCCCCCCCCCCCCCCCCCCGATCCCATGCCACCCCACCCCACCCTACAGTCCGGTGGAGCCAGACGGGTAGCGAAAGAAAAGGATTCAGTGGAGGCTGAAGATAATTCGAACTCCTTGGAATGGCGCTCCCCTTGAAGAAAGCGCCCACTGCCGAGCGCAAGGGGACACAAAGGGACGGCACTCTCCATTCAAAGACACAAGCACTCGGGGGAAAGTTTCGCTTATCGTTCCCTTCTGGGACGTGGTTCCAGAGTGTTTTCCGAAAGAGCCAAGCGGGAAAAAGAGAAGATTATTAGCGGGTCGTGGTGGAGGGGGAGGGAGGAGGGAGGGAGGAAGGGAGGAGGGGGGGGGAGGAGGAAATCGGGTGGTGGGGGTGGTTGTACCCGTCTGGTTCGTGATTGGAATGCTGGCCGGAGAGGGGTAGGGGGGTTGTTTAGTGGGGTGGTGGTGAGGGTGGGGGGTGGATTTTTATTTTTTATTTTTATTTTTAGTCCCTTCTGGTTATAGTACTGAAGTCAGTCAGTCAGTAATTGGATTTCAAAGTTCCGTCAGCTCAGCACGAAGGCGGCATTGAAGCGCTGCTATATACTGTCATGCATGCATCGTGGTATTGATTAATGAAAGGGTAAAATATTTTACTGCGTGTGTGTGTGTAGCTGTGGTGGGGTGGTTAGTTTTGACATAGGCAAACTAAGGATACCCCACCACCCCTCCTCCCGTTCCTTTTTAACTGACAGTATGATGTATATATATATATATAGCCTACAGTGTAATGGATCTAGTTCATCAAAAAGAGTGTTATTCTCTGGTGCAGCTAGATCTAATTCTTTCCATTTGTAGGCGCGCTTTCATTCTGCCTCTGTCTCTCTCTCTGTTTCTGTCTCTGTCTGTCTCTGTGTCTCTCTGTCTCTGTCTCTGTATGTCTCTCTGTGTCTCTCTCTGTCTCTGTCTGTCTCTGTCTCTCTCTGTGTCTCTGTCTCTCTGTGTCTCTGTCTCTGTGTGTCTCTCTGTCTCTGTCTGTCTGTCTGTCTGTCTGTCTGTCTGTCTGTCTCTCTCTCTCTCTCTCTCTCTCTCTCTCTGTCTCTCTCTCTCTCTCTCTCTCTCTCTCTCTCTCTCTCTCTTCCCCTCTGTTCTCTCTCTGTCTCTCTCTCTGTCTCTCTGCTCTCTCTCTCTCTCTCTCTCTCTCTCTCTCTCTCTCTCTCTCTCTCTCTCTCTCTCTCTCTCTCTCTCTCTCTCTCTCTCTCTCTCTCTCTCTCTCTGCGAGGGCTGGATGTAAAATAACATACATGCTTATCTATTACCCTCGTAAATAATGTTCTCTTCCCTTCCCTTCCCTTCTCTTCTCTTCTCTTCTCTTCTCTTCTCTTCTCTCTCTGTCTGTCTGTCTGTCTGTCTGTCTGTCTGTCTCTGTCTCTGTCTGTCTGTCTGTCTGTCTGTCTGTCTGTCTGTCTTCTTCTCTCTTCTCCTTCTCTCTCTCTCTCTCTCTCTCTCTCTCCCCTCTCCCCCTCTTTTCTCTCTCTCCCCTCTCCTCTCTCTCTCTCTCTCTCTCTCTCTCTCTTTCTCTTCTCTGTGCGAGGGCTGGATGTAAAATAACATACATGCTTATCTATTACCCTCGTAAATAAAGTCTTTTCCCTTCCCTTCCCTTCCCTTCTCTTCTCTTCTCTTTCTTCTCTTCTCTCCCCTCTCTCTCTCTCTCTCTCTCCTCTCTTCTTCTTCCCCTCTCTCTCTCCTTCTCTCTCTCTCTCTCTCTCTCCCCTCCTCTCTCTCTCTCTCTCTCTCGGATAAACGATTTCTAAGCGCCCATCTACTACACAAGGTGGGGAAGCAGGGGCTTAACAATAACACTAACAAACCCCTCCCCCCCCCCCCCCACACCACGCACCAATATATATATAAAATATTTATATATAATAAAATTTTAAAATATATAAAATATATATAGTCAGCACAGAAAATTTACCTGGGAAAATCTCCCGTCGTCCCAGGGATTCGAACCCGGACCTTTTGATCACGAGTCCACGCTCTAACCCGCCTATCCCCCCTCCTGTGCAGCTTTGTTGCAGGCACAGTAAATCCGGGTATTGTTGGTGGGTTGTCGAGGACTGTGTTGATGATTGAATCTTGATGACGTGTAAATTTGAAAAAAGTGTAACATTGGGCCTTGGGTTAGGACTCTAAGTACCCATTTTTTTTAGAGGGGAGGGTGGGGAAAAAAAGAGAGAAGAGAAGAAGAAAGAAAAAAAAGACAAACAACAGAAAAGCACAGACGGGAAAAGAAAAAAGAAAACCGAAAGAAAAAAAACAACAGACAGACCCGAGAAGAAAAATTCGAGAGAGAGAGAGGGGGGGTTTTTATTTACGAGGGTAAAAGATAAAATGTATCTTTTTAACCCGCCCCCCACAAAAAGAGAAGAAGAGGGGAAAAGAGAGGGGAGAAGAGAGAGAGAGAGAGAGAGAAAAAATAATCATTTGGGGGAATAGATAAACAGTATGCTATTTTTCATCCACCTAAAAAGGAGAGGAAAGGAGAGACAAACAAACGGGGGAAAGTTCTTTTTAGAAAACGATAAAGGATTTTTTACGCCCCCAAAAGAGGAGAGAGAGAGAGAGAGGAGAGAGAGAGGAGAGAAAAGGAGAGAGAAAGGAGAAAAAAAAATAATTTTTTTCAGGGGAAAAAAACAGATTTTTTTTCTCCCCCCTAAAAAAGAAGAAAAAGGGGAAGAGTTCATTTGAAAGGTAAACATGGATTTTAATTAGCTCCGCACAAGAGAAGAGAGAGAGAGAGAGAAAGAGGAAAAGAGGGAAAACCAAAAAACCCCCCAACCCCCCTTTTCCCCCAAAAAAAAAAAAATTTTTTGAAGACGACAGAGACAGAGAAGAAAAGGGAAAGTGAGAGAGAGTTTTTTATTACAGGGGAATAGATAAGCATTTGCTATTTTACGTCCCCCCCCTCGCACAGAGAAGAACACCAAGAAAAAGAGACACAAGAGAGGACAGAGAAGACACACACAGAGAGAAAAGAAAAAACAGAGAAAAAGAGAGACAAGAGAGGAAAAGAGAAAAACACACACAAAAAGAAAATTCTTTATTTGAGGGGATAGATAACATTTTGCTATTTTCTACCCTCCCCCAAAAGAAGACACAGAGAGAAAGAGACACAAAAAGACACACAACCCAAAAAGAGAAGAAAATTCTTTATTTAGAGGGTAATGTTGGGATTTTACTCCAGCCCTCCAAAAGAGAAAAGAGAGAGAGGAAAAGAAAAGGGGAGAGAGAGAGAGATTCTTTTTTTCGAGGAAAGATAAGCAAAACCAGCCCACAAGAGGGAAGAAAGAAGAGAGAGAGGAGAGAGAGGGAGAGAGGAGAGAGAGAAGAGCCAGAGAGAGAAAAGGGGAGACAGACCGGACGACAAAGACAACAGACAACGAAGAGACACGAAGAAAGAAAAAATTTTGAGACAGACAGACAGAGACAGAGAAGAGAAAGTTCTTGACAGAGAGAGAGAGAGGTAGAGAGAGAATTCTTTATTTACGAGGGTAATAGATAAGCATGTATGCTATTTTACATCCAGCTCTCGCACACACACACAGAGAGAGAAGAGAAAATTCGTTATTTACGAGGGTAATAGATAAGCATGTATGCTATTTTACATCCAGCCCTCGCACAAGAGAGAGAGAGAGAGAGACAGACAGACAGAGACAGAGACAGAGAGACAGAGAGAGACAGAGACAGAGAGATTCAGTTGCAGATTGGGTAGGTTGTTTGCCTTGACCTTTCGCCGGCTGTATTATTTTAGACTGTGCATGGCAAGAATATCGCCCACGATGTGTGTGTGTGTCTGTGTGTCAGTGTGTGTGTGTGTGTGTCAGTGTGTGTGTGTATCTGTCTGTGTGTCTGTCTGTCTGTGTCTGTGTCTGTGGGGGTGGGGAATGGGCGGGGGGGGGGGGGGGGGGGGGGGCGGGCTTGGGCGGGGGGGCCAACAGAGTCCTCCTGGTCCAATTTTTATGGACAGTGAAGTCCTTTAATTGTCATGCCGTGACTTTTTCTTTTCTTTTTTTTTGGCCACTTTTCAAAGTCTCGGAGAGGTTCATGCAACATTACAATCCAATCGGCGCTTCGATCCAGCATAAAGTGCTGCCTATTTACCCCACTTCCCCACTCCCACTCCCCCCACCACCCTGCCCCTCCACCCACCCCCTTCCCACCACCACCACCACCACCACCACCACCACCGCCATCACCACCACCACCACCACCACAACAACAAAAACACCCTTGCATCTTTTAGAAAAGCCGAACCGAGCATTGTTTTTTTTCTTTCTTTCAAACAAATTGAGGCATCTGTATTCTGTCTTCCAGGCTGCTCATTTATAGCTTGTGGATTGAAGAAATGGAGACGTGACAGGGTTTTGCCCAAGATCCATGACGATGTTGAAGAATACGGGCGAAAGAGGAGTGGAGGGAGACGGGGGGAGGTTGGGGGTAGGGGGGTGGGGGGTGGGGGGGGCAGCAACGAAAAGTGGAGAGGGAAAGGGGAAAAGGGAGAAGGTGGGGGTGGGAGGGGTGAAGGGGGGGGGAGGGGAGGGGAGAGAACTCCAAAGGGTACAATCCAAGACGAGACAGAGACCGCACAAAGCCTTTGTAAAAGAAGCGGGAAATGAAACTCATTTCCTGTCGGGGCTGGGTGTGTGCGCCGTCGTCGATGGCAGTTGGTCACGGCGGTCATACGACAACAACAACGACAGCCTCGGCTCCCTTCCCTTCCACCCCCCACCCCCCCTCCTCCAGAAAAGAAACGTCGGCATTGACACGGCGAGCGCGGGCGGCAAAGGGTTAATATTTGTCCCTGTCTCCTCGCTTCAGTTTTCACACACAACACCCGGACAAAAGCGCGACAAAATGGGATTTAAATGCGCCATTGAAAGGGACAAGCAAAAGCGCCACCAGCTAGGATTTCTACGATGGAGGGGGGTGTTTGTCTTATTCCCTCATTGATTACCGCTCTTGTGAAACCTCCACGCTACGCTTCTTCGTCGTCTAGCTCGTGTTTGAAGAGAAACCTCGCTTCCCGCAGACGCTGGCCGCTGTGCCGTGAAAGACGATATTAGTCCGTGGTTCTAAGAAAAGAAAAGGGAAATTGCATTAGAGTTGTGGAGTTCATTAGATTGGCATCACACGGGGCGCAGGACCAGAGGGGTAGAAAGGAGGTCCAACTGGCACGAGGGTCTCTGAAGAATCAATTCCGGCCGGCAACCTTCGGGACCGTCTTTCTGTTCTGTTGGTGCGGGTTTTGCCGCACCCAAGCAGAGTGTTTTTCTTTCTTGCAACAACTTCGCTCTGTCTGTCTCTGTCTCTGTCTGTCTCTGTCTCTGTCTCTGTCTCTGTCTTCTCTCTCTCTCTCTCTCTCTCTCTCTCTCTCTCTCTCTCTCTCTCTCTCTCTCTCTCTCCTCTCTCTCTTTCCTCTCCCCTCTCATCTCTCTCTCTTGGTTTTTTCAGTTCATTCTTCTATGTCTTGTTTTCGGGTTTTTCTGTCAGTCTCTGTCTCTTTTTCCTTTTGTGTCCTTTCTTCGTGTCTGTTCTGTCTGTCTGTCTGTCTGTCTGTCTTCCTCTCTCTCTCTCTCTCTCTCTCTCTCTCTCTCTCTCTCTCTCTCTCTCTCTCTCTCTCTCCTCTCTCCTCTTCTTTTCTTATTTCTTCTTTCGCGCGGTTAGTTTCTGGACCCTTGCCTCTGCGGTGCCGACGGAAGCCCGTAAGTTGCCCGAAGTATAGCCTTTGCAGGCCAGCTTCAGAGACCCTTAGCTTGTTACACGTGGCGGAGCCCCTGTGTCCTGCGTAAAAAGAGAGGACCCGAGCCAGGCCATGTGTCAAGTCCTGCGATTGGCTGGACTGAACAGTCCTCGGCCGTTTTTGATTGGCCGAAACGCTGCAGTTTACAACTTCCGGTTAACGCCGATCTGTCTCCGGAAAGAGGTATTGGCGGGGACCGAGATCCCAGGAAGTTGGTTGGTTGGTTGAGTGTTGCTTTACGTCCACAGAAACCGTAGGCGTATTAGGGACTGGAGCCCAGGACGGCCACCTCGCATAGTTCAGGAGCTGTGTGAGAGTCGAGGTGGCCGTCCTGAGCTGTCCGTCCTAACGAGCCTTCTGGTTTCCGTGGACGTAGAGAATTATTGAACCGTGCTTCGGCATTGGTTACAACTTGTCCCTAATATGTCAACTGACATCTGAGGACATTAAGCATCACTTCATCATCATCATCGGCCACCTCGACTTTCACACAGCTCCTGAGCTCTGTCCCAGGAGGTGGGACGGGAGAGGGGAAGTATACTCTCCATCTCGCTCTCTTCGCTCAGCCTCGGATACT
>JABMCL010000526.1:22500-27500 GCA_018857735.1 Alviniconcha marisindica
ACATTTCTATAATGTACGTAGTTTGATAACAAAGAGTCAATGGATACAACACACTACCACACACACACACACACACACACACACACACACACACACACACACACACACACACACACACACACACACACAGATGGATATACGCATGCGCGCGCACGCGCAGGCACACACGCACGCACGCACGCACACCACAAGCGTGATCATGAGCGTGATGTTAAACATATACATGAACGTGAGGTTGAACATATATATATTAATATATGAGCGTGATACTGAACATAATTATGCATGAGCGTGAGTTTAAACATATAGATGAGCGTGTTCTGAACATTTACATGAGCGTGAGTTTGAATCTATACGTGAGCGTGATGTTGAATATATGCATGAGCGTGATGTTGAACATATACATGAGTGTGATGTTGAAAATCGACATGAGCGTGAGGTTGAACATAATACGCGAGCGTGAGTTTGAACATATATATACATGAGTGTGATATTGAACATATACATGACCGTGATGTTGAAAATCAACACGAGCGTGACGTTTAACATATACATGAGCGTGAGATTGAATATCATCATACATGAGTGTTATGTTGAGCATATGCATGAGTTTGATGCTGAATAAACAAGAGTGTGATATTAAACATGGACGTTAGCGTGGTGTTAAACATGCACATTAGCGTGATGTTAAAACATGTACGTTAGCGTGGTGTTGAACATATGCATGAGTGTGAAGCTGAACATACACGATCGTGGTGTACAACATGTACGGTGGTGTGATGCTGAACATGTATAATATTCAATTTTGTGAGCGTAGTGCTGAACATGTATATTTAATATTTAATTTTGTTCGCGTGATGCTAAAACATGAGCGTGATTCTGAGCATATATATACTGAATACATAACTATGAACCTAATGGGGAGGAGTGATGCTGAACGCGCGTGAGTGTAATAAAACAACATAGTGACAGCAACTTTTAAAGTTATTTAAAAGAAACCGCTCTGGACTCTCGGTGTAGCGCCAACCAATAATAAAGAGAGAGAGAGAGAGAGAGAGAGAGAGAGAGAGAGAGAGAGAGAGAGAGAGAGAGAGAGAGAGAGAGAATAAAAAAGATTTAAGATATATATACATTTTTATTTGAAGTTTGAAAATAGTTTCAAATAATACCTTACACTCCAGCCTCAGTCTCAATTCCAAATCAGCATGTTTACGTAAAATGTAACATTCCATAGAAGGAACATACTGATTGGTCTACGTATCACGTGACGCTATGACGTCATTTCCTTTGTGGCGCCGTTCAACCAGATGTGGCGAGGAACAAATTGGGGTTCTTGTTTCTGGGCAATCAGCTTGCACAGCGGTTTGTACGATGACACTGTAGAAATCATTTCACTCCTCTTTTTTCCTCTTTTTTTCTCTCCTTTTTTTTTTCTCTCTCTCTCTCTTTCTTTTTTTGCGGGCGCTTCGGAATGTTTAGAGCAGACCGAAGAAGAAGACTTCGTGCATGCGGGGCATTTTCCTGCCAGTAATCAAAGCTTCATTTGCAATGTTATGTGAGAATGGCGGAATGTCAGGGGGAATAATCGAGGTGGTGTTGGGTGAATCTGCGCATAGCTTCTTCTGTTTCTTAGCAATAACAACAAAAATTGCGTATTGAAACTACGTTTTGATGGAAAGTGGACAATTTGGTGTGTGTTTTTTTATTCGCACGTGCACTTGTGATGTTTTGCATCCGAATTTCTCCGTGAAATGTGTTTATTAGGGTCAAATTCCAAAGAACGATATTAATTCTTATACTTGCAAGTATTAGCCGCAAATTGGCTAGTTTTTGTACTCTCGCGTATTTGTTCCCCTTTCTCAGTTTCCTCGTTTTTATTTCTTTTCTGTCTTTCTTTTCTTTCCTTTTGCTCTCTTTTTTCACCTTTCTGTTTTAGTTTTGCGGGGTTATTTTCCTAATACAGAATTTTAAAAAGTATTTTAAAAAGCACAAGAATAAAACAAAACTAAATCGACTGAGACAGAAGAACAGTCGTCGAAGTTGTAAGTGAAAGGATAGAGACAAAGACAGAAAGAAATAAAATAAGAAAGAAACATACAAAGAAAGCAAAGAAAGAAAGGAAAGATTAGAAATAAAAACGAAAAACTACGAGAACAAAACAAAACTAAATCAAGAAGAAAATAAGACTTGTCTTCGTAGTAATTAGACGGAAAAGTAGAAAGAAAGAAACAAAGAAAAAGAAAGAAAGAAAGAAAGAATGAAAGAAAGAAAGAAAGAAAGAAAGAAAGACACAAAGAAAGAAAGAAGGAAAGAACAAGAAAGAAAAAAAGAAGGAAGGACACAAAGAAAGAGAGAAAGACAGAAGGACAGAAAGAAACAGAGAAAGAATAAAGACAGAAACAGTGACGAACAAACAAAAAATAAAGAAAGAAAAGTAAGAAAGATAAAAAAATAAAAAATAAACTACTTAAATAACAGCAGAATCAACACACAAGGGAGTTAATTAGCGTTGGAAAGACGTCACACAAACACAACAACAAAGACCCGAGTTGCCTACGGTAACTCCCACCTGGCATGCGTGTAAATACAAGGCACATAAACTCCCACCAGAGGTATATCCTCAAACAATAACAGCAATTAATCGTAGCAGCACCAACCACCGAAACCTTTGAAGTTTGTAGGCTGGCGCGTGTTTACATGTGTCTGTGACAGTGCTGATTAACCCCCCCCCCCCCCCCCACCCCCCCCCGCCCCCCACCCGCTCCCTACTCTCCCCTCCCCCCAAAAAGACAAAAGAAAGAAAAGGAATCAGTCGCATAGTTCAGGAGTTGTGTGAGAGTCGAGTCGAGGTGGCCGTCCTGGGCTGTCCGTCCTAACGAGCCTCCTGGTTTCCGTGGACGTAAAGCTATATTGAACCATGCTTCGGCATTGGTCTCAGCTTGTCCCAAATACGTCAAACGACATCTGAGGACATTAAGCAACACTACCTAAAGGAATCAGCGCATAGTACACTAAACTGGGGTGCAGCCTACGACCTCAGCACGTAACAACGAAACCAAGCATTCCGAAACCAAGCATTCCGAAACCAGGTATTCCGAAACCAGGCATTCCGAAAGCAAGCATTCCGAAACCAGGCGTTCCGAAACCAGGCATTCCGAAACCAGGCATTCCGAAACCAGGCATTCCGAAACAAAGCATTCCGAAACAAAGCATTCCGAGAGTGAACCGTAGACTATGCCAGCCTATGTTCAGACACTGAAAGTTGAGTGTCGTCTTTCAGTAACATCTACCACAACTACAGCCCCTCCCACCAAGTGTTTTACGAGTTGAGCTCTGTGTGTGTGTGTGTGTGTGTGTGTGTGTGTGTGTGTGTGTGTGTGTGTGTGTGTGTGTGTGTGTGTGTGTGTGTGTGTGTGTGTGTGTGTGTGTGTGTGTGTGTGTGTGTGTGTGTGTGTGTGTGTGTAGCGCATCGTGTGTGTATTGTGTGTGTGGTGCGTCTCATAATTATTAATATGATGCCATCGCGTGTCTAACTCCTCACCCTTTGAATGTCAAAATTCATAAAGAGCAAAGCTATCCTGATGTGACGTCAAAATTATATATATATAGATAGAGAGAGAGAGAGAGAGAGAGGAGAGAGAGAGAGAGAGAGAGAGAGAGAGAGAGAGAGAGAGAGAGAGAGAGAGAGTGAACTCGAATATTAGTTTGTCTCTTTGTTTTGTTTTTTAAGGGCGAGTGACTGTACGGGGCAAAAGAAATGGAGGACTGAAGATAAATAAACCCGGCCCCTTTGATCCACTGATGAAGAAAGACTTCCATCCCACATTATACAAACACGTTTACCAAGGGAAACGAAATCCAGAAGGAAAAACAACAAACAAACAAAAAATCAACTAGCAACTAAAACTTAAAAAAATAAAAAATAAAGAACAAAACGGAACGCACTATATAGCTGAAGTTGAAAAATGGCACAGACATTAATCTTGCTGGCGGAGGAGCTTCTCGGCACTTTCAGCTTTCATAAACCACTTGGCTTTTCGTCACATGACAGGGGCGAATAACCCCACTTTATCTTCTTCACACCCGCCATCTTTGAACATTCTTTTCGCCTTCAGTTCGATGTGAATCGCCGTTTTAGACAAATTGTCAGAGTAAAGCAGCAGGATTCGAAGGCGACGAAGAAGAACGCGAAACTTCCATCGACCGGAGAAAACCAGTTACAATCAAGACAGAGGATTTATCCAGGGTTTTTTCGTTTGCAGCGGCCCATGTTTTCCAAACGTGCCATGACCTGGGGTGATCTGGGTCAATAGATCAAAAACCTTTCTGCATTAGGAAAATGGAGAGCTAGGGTTTAATTCTAACTTCTTCTCCTCCGAAGAGAGAGTCCGAAGGGGAAACGTCAAAAACTGCGCATCGCGCGCGTCGGGCGATTGGTAGAAAAGTTCCTTGTGAAATAGTGTCCAATTTTATTCATGCGCGCGAGGTAACACATTTTCGCTGGAAAAACCGACAGTCTTGCTGAATCGTGTTTTTTGCCCAGCATGTAGAGGACAGCTGAATAAAAGCTTGAAAATTAAGCATTTAGCTTTGTTCATCTTATTCAAATTCAAGTAGAAAAACAACAACGAAAAACCTGTCCGTTTAGCAATGACCTTGAAACAACTTACCACAGATGGCAATGTCCTATCCCTTTCAGTCTTGCGCTTCCATGTCCTGCTCAAGATACAAACACGTGCACACATACAGACACACGCTCGCTTACACACACACGCGCGCACACACACACACACACACACACACACACACACACACACACACACACACACACACACACACACACACACACACACAACACCCACCACACACACACAACACACACACACAAAGCACAGCACAGCACGCACGCACACACACACACACACACACACCACCACACACACACACACACACACACACACACAAGCACACGCACGCACGCACGCACACACACGCAATCA
>JABMCL010000526.1:32500-37500 GCA_018857735.1 Alviniconcha marisindica
GATTATTGTTGTGTAGACACTCGACAGCAAGTAGAGTGTCTGATTATTGACACGCCACTGGAAGTAGAGTGTCCGATTATTGTTGTGTAGACACACGACAGCAAGTAGAGTGTCTGATTATTGACACGACACAGGGAGTAAAGTGTCTGATTATTGACACGACACAGGAAATAGAGTGTCTGATTATTGTTGTACAGACACAGGACAGTAAGTAGAGTGTCTGATTATTGTTGTGCAGACACAGGACAGTAAGTAGAGTGTCTCATTATTGACACGACACAGGAAGTAGAGTGTCTGATTATTGTTGCGTAGACACACGGCAGCAAGTAGAGTGTCTGATTATTGTTGTGCAGACGACAACAGTAAGCAGAGTGTCTTATTATTGACACGACACAGCAGATAGAGTGTCTGATTAACGACACGACACAAGAAGTAGAGTGTCTGATTATTGTTGTGCGGACTCGCAACAGTAAGCAGAGTGTCTTATTATTGACACGACACAGCAGGTAGAGTGTCTGATTATTGTTGTGTAGAGACACGGCAGTAAGTAGAGTGCTTGATTATTGTTGTACATTCGAACAGTAAGCAGAGTGTCTATTATTGACACGACACAGCAAGTAGAGTGTCTGATTATTGTTGTGTAGAGACACGGCAGTAAGTAGAGTGCTTGATTATTGTTGTACATTGTGTACACAAACGACAGCAAGTAGAGAGTCTGACTATTGTTGTGTAGACAAACGACAGCAAGTAGAGTGCCTGACTATTGCTGTGTAAACAAACGACAGCAAGTAGAGAGTCTGACTATTGCTGTGTACACAAACGACAGCAAGTAGAGTGTCTGACTATTGCTGTGTACACAAACGACAGCAAGTAGAGTGTCTGATCACTGTTGTGCAGACTCCAGATGCCTTGCAACCATGCCGCTCGTCCCAGCATCCCTACCCCCAGCGCCTCCACATCCAAGGTGCATTCCTGTCACGGCCCTGCCAGCCACTGCGGTCCACAGACCCTTACACAAGAGGCCGCGCCTTCCGAAGGAGGTCAAGGAACACCAGGACAGATCGCCGTTGGTTCTGGGTATGTCGCACGCGATGCTCAACGTCTGGCTCTGGACTTAGCCAAAGTTTGGCCGTGGCGAACTGTTAAGATGATGGTGACTGCTGAATTTTCTCCGGCTGATCCACGGTGTGTGTGTTCTTTAAGAATCTGTGTTGTTCGTAAGAGTCAGAGCCCAAGAGGTGTGTGAAAGTCGAGGTGGCCGTCCTGGGCTCCCTCTCCCTAGTTTCCGTCCGGTCTCTGTTGCCGCAAAGCAACATTGAACTTAACTTTAAACTCTTTGTAAGAATCTACACAACGCGATTCAGCCTGTTAAGTTCAGTTCAGTTTAAGGTGCCACAGATCTATGCGTTCGGAAACGCAGAGGTTCCCCCGGTGGAAATTCACCGTGATACAGCGGTTCGATGCTGTGATTTACTGTGACTTGGAAGTGGCTTCTTTCAGTGTGCATGATTCTGAAGTCGGATGCGCAAGTTGCTGACACCCCCGCCTGTGCTAAACTGCGAAAATGTGATGTGTGTGTGTGTGTGCGTGCGTGCGTGCGCGCGTGTGTGTGTGTGTGTGTGGTGTGTGTGTGTGTGTGTGTGTGTGTGTGTGTGTGCGTGCGTGCGTGCGTGTGTGTGTGTGTGTGTGTGTGTGTGTGTGTGTGTGTGTGCATGTGTGTGTGTGTGTGTGTGTGTGTGTTGTGTGTGTGTGTGTGTGTGTCTGTGTGTGTCTGTGTCTGTGTCTGTGTCTGTCTGTGTGTGTCTGTGTCTGTGTCTGTGTGTGTTGTTGCATTGAATATTGAAAACATGTACATTTAAAGACTGTGTAAGCGTTTAAGGCCCTGTTCACACAGGTCCTGGTGTTCTGTGAGACCACAGAGACCGTACGGACTATTAGGGACGGGAAGCCCAGGACGTCCGCCTCTTCTTTCACACAGCTGCTAAACTCTGAGATTCAACGGTCCACAGAAACCACAGGCCCAGGACAGCCACTCCCCTCCCCCCTCCACCCCCATCTGTCCCCGCCCCTAATAAGCCGTATGGTTTCTGTGGACGTAAAGCACCATGATTGCTTACTTACTTACTTACATAGTTCAGGAGCTGTGTGAGAGTCGAGGTGGCCGTCCTGGGCTGTCCGTCCTAACGAGCCTTCTGGTTTCCGTGGACGTAAAGCTATACTGAACCATGCTTCGGCATCGGTCTCAGCTTGTCCCTAATATGTCACTGACATCTGAGGACATTAAGCAACACAACCTACCTACCTACCTACTTACTAGGACGGCCACCTCGAATTTCACACAGCTTCTGAGCTCTGTGATTCTCAACTGATGTTGATTGGTTGAAGTGTTGCTGTACGTCCACAGAAACCGTAGGTTTATTAGGGACGGGGAGCCCAGGACGTCCACCTCGACTTCCACACAGCTCCTGAGCTCTGTGATTCTAAGGTTCAGTGTTGCTTTACGTCCGCAGAAACCATAAGGTTTATTAGGGACGGGGAGCCCGGGACGTCCACCTCGACTTCCACACAGCTCCTGAGCTCTGACCTTTCCAAACGTGCGGCTCAGTCCTCTTAATATACGAACGGTGCCACCGATAGATCTGATTGTGCAGCTGAAGCGACACAGAACAACCTTCCACTACTACTATTACCGACCTGCCCAAACCTCACGCGAGGATGGCTGTACGGGCAGTCCGGTAGTCGACGCTGGGAGCGTGCAGCCGAGGTTGTCAGGGAAATGGACGGCAACGTAGCTGATTCCCAGTGATTGTCGTGTTCAATCGTAGCGGAAAGGGGCCATTTCCCACTCCGCCCTTTCGGGCTATACATCGCGCTCGCCAAAGCGTTAGCTGACCCAGAAAAATCGCTTGACATGCTCCGACAGCTTCGGCCAGCAACGTTTTACATTGCAAATATTTCCCCCCTTTTGTCCGCCAAGACAGTCCCCTCGCCCCCTAGCCGTCGGGCGGGCGACGGAGGTCTCTATCCGGCCTAATGGGTCCTTGAAAAGGTCCTTTAAAGCCCACTTAGCCATCCACACTCCGGCACCCAGCTCCGCTGTAATCGCATTTCCATCACAGAGAGGTGTCGAGGTCCCGGAGAGTTTGGAGGAGAGAAAGGCGGAAGAATGCGGGACAGTGGAGCGACCTCCAGACGGCCGCCGCTGTCTTTTAGCGACTCGCTGAAGCTGAAGACGGCAAGATTGTGTCTGCATAATGCCTGGCCCTGCCTCTTTTTAGCTGATGAGTTATATGTATAGTGCTTGTGTGTGTGTGTGTGTGTGTGTGTGTGTGTGTGTGTGTGTGAGTGTGTGTGTGTGTGTGTGTGTGTGTGTGTGTGTGTGTGTGTGTGTGTGTGTGTGTGTGTGTGTGTGTGTGTGTGTGTGTGTGTGTGTGTGAGTGAGAGAGAGAGAGAGAGAGAGAGAGAGAGAGAATGTGTGTATATGTGTGTGTGTGCGTGCGTGCGTGCGTGCGTGCGTGCGTGCGTGCGTGCGTGCGTGTGTGTGTGTGTGTGTGTGTGTGTGTGTGTGTGTGTGTCTGTGTGTGTGTCTGTGTGTGTGCGTGCGTGCGTGCGTGCGTGCGTGCGTGCGTGCGTGCGTGCGTGTGTGTGTGTGTGTGTGTGTGTGTGTGTGTGTGTGTGTGGTAGAGAGAGAGAGAGAGAGAGAGAGAGAGTATAGCCTGTCATACTAGCTCTGTCAGTTTTTCGCCCGATCTCTCCAAGTCTGCGATATTTTTATATATTTTTGTTTGTTTCTTTGTGAATGTTTTTGGATTTTTTGTTTTTGCTTCATTTTTGTAAAAAAAAAATTTTTAAGCCGGCGATGTGTTTTTTGCGTATGCCAAACTAGCTACGTCCTCAGTCTTGAAAGAGAGCGAGCCAGTTCTGGCGGTATCTGTCCAAGGCTGCGATTGGTTGCTTTTTCGCCAATGAGTCATCGTGTGTAGCTTGCCAAATTAGCTCATGCATTCAAAAAAAGACCCAGTGTTAGTCCCTTTCGCCCTTCACCGTGGACGTTAAGCAACAAAGTCTCTCCCTCCCGTTTCGCCAGATCTATGACTGACTGATTAATCCCTTTAAACCGTCAGCCAAAGAATGTTCATCTACAAAGCCGTTAAATGTATTTTTTTTATTCCAGTTGTCTGGTACAAAACAAAACAAAATGGGGGGGGGGGGGATCAAAGAGAAGCGTGGGGAGAGGGGGCGGACCGAGACGGGGGCGGGGGGTGGGGGTGTGGAGGGGGTAGGAAAGCTTACTAATCCGGTCTCTCGCTCTGTCTGGAGGGCCAGCTCGACAAGCTGTTATACTGGGTTGAGAGAGAGCGAGAGAGAGAGAGAGATGAAGAGGTGTTTGTGGGGGTGGGAATGGGAATGGGGGGAGGGGGTGAGATCCTGCTAACAGTATTACATCTTTTCTGTGGATATGGTTCGTAGTTTTCCGAGGATATTGATTCGACTGTACTGTTGTGGTCCCGTATACCGTCAGTTATATAGTCAGTTAGTTATTGGACCAACGCCACTAACGGCATCGAAACCCATCAGATTTTTGCGGGTTAGTCCTTCTGTCAGTTCGGTTCAGGTCAGTGTGGCCTCTAGGTGCTCGGGGGAGCCCATATGCGCTCGACTCCGTCTCTCAGATGTCTTCCCCAATGTTGCCTTTTAAACAGTTCCAATGGTCCTCCGACTGACGATGGCCCTCTCTCGTCTTTTCAATGAAGACCATCGAGCGCTTCCTCTTTCCACGCTGCCTCTCACTATTAAACTCCCTCCCCCTACACCCCCCCCCAACCTTCCCCCCACCACCACCCCGCCCCCCTCCCACCCACCAACCACCTTTTTATACTGAAGATGATGACTGATGTCGAGCGAGTTTAGTAGGAAGAACAAGCAATCACCTTGTTAAGGGCCGGATCGACGGTGTGCTATATATATGTCCTTGGGCAGGTATTGTCTCAAGCTCCTCA
>JABMCL010000526.1:40000-50000 GCA_018857735.1 Alviniconcha marisindica
AGAATTAACTACCACTGACTAAGCTGAAGAGAAAGCAGAGCTGAAGCCGAATCGAACCAAGGTCCTCTGTTTTCCAGCCAAAACGCCCTGCCGCTGGGCCAAACGCTACCTACTTATCGTATGGGTAACATCTCTTTCGCTGATTAACACAGCAACGCTTAAGATGACTGAAGTGAACGAGTCGTTCTGTTAAGTGAAGGGAGCGTGATGTGAACGTAACATCTCTTTCGCTAATTAACACAGCAACGCTTAAGATCACTGAAGTGAACGAATCGTGTTAAGTAAAGGGAGCGTGATGTAAACGTAACGTCTCTTTCGCTAATCAACACAGCAACGCTTAAGATGACTGAAGCGGAAGAGTTGCTCTGTTCAGTAAAGGGAGCGTGATGTGAACGTAACATCTCTTTCGCTAATTAACACAGCAACGCTTAAGATGACTGAAGTAAATGAATCGTTGTGTTAAGCGAAGGGAGAGTGATATGAATGTAACATCTCTTTCGCTAATTAACACAGCAACGTTTAAGATCACTAAAGCGAACGAGTCACTCTGTTAAGTAAAGGGAGCGTGATGTAAACGTAACGTCTCTTTCGCTAATTAACACAGCAACGCTTAAGATGACTGAAGCGGAAGAGTTGCTCTGTTCAGTAAAGGGAGCGTGATGTGAACGTAACATCTCTTTCGCTAATTAACACAGCAACGCTTAAGATGACTGAAGTAAATGAATCGTTGTGTTAAGCGAAGGGAGAGTGATATGAATGTAACATCTCTTTCGCTAATTAACACAGCAACGCTTAAGATGAGTGAAGGGAGCGTGATGTGAACGTAAAAACTCTTTCGCTGATTAACACAGTAACGCTTAAAATCGCTAAAGCGAACGAGTCACTCTGTTAAGTAAAGGGAGCGTGATGTAAACGTAACGTCTCTTTCGCTGATTAACACAGCAACGCTTAAGATGACTGAAGTAAACGAATCGTTGTGTTCAGTAAAGGGAGCGTGATGTAAACGTAACATCTATTTCGCTGATTAACACAGTAACACTTAAGATCACTGAAGCGTATGAACGTAACTGCGGCCCTGTTTCTCAGGTAGCTACGTGGTCTAACGGTTAGTACCCCGGAATCTCACGCCAGTGATCTCGAGTTCAAATCTCGGTGGAGCCTAAAACAAATCATCCCCACCTTTTTTGTCGTGCGCGTGTGTGTGTGTGTGTGTGTGTGTGTGTGTGTGTGTGTGTGTGTGTGTGTGTGTGTGTGTGTGTGTGTGTGTGTGTGTGTGTGTGTGTGTGTGTGTGTGTGTGTGTGAACAGCTGCTGCAACAACATCGTCGAAAATGGTCGACTCTTTTTCTGCGTGCATACGTGTCAACCCCCCCACCCGCCCACCGGCCCACCCCACCCCACCCCACCGCACCCCAGCATCATCGAAAACAACGTCAGTTTCGTGTGACAGAGCTGGCCGAAGCGAGTATTTCGCTGAGTATTTCTGATACTACACTGCGCGTGCAGGCATCAGGGCCATTGCTGTAGCTGGGCAAACAAAAGGACGCACTGTAACAACTCTACCGTGCACGTTCAATTGTTGCCGCTCTGGTCCCCTTTTGTGGCGGCCGCTGTGAATCCTTTGACCTGAGCCGCTCACTGGAAGTCCGCGGTATCAATGAACAGAAAGGCAAGCCATTGTCTGGCTGGCGCTGCTCTGATCCATCGTCCGCTCGGCTGCTTCGTCCCAACAGCGCGCTGCTTGATGTCTTGGTCATTTACCGGATTGCCGAGGTACCACTGCAGATGTGCCTGGGATTGTTTTGAGAGTGATTGCAGTTGGATCTCTCTCTCTCTCTCTCTCTCTCTCTCTCTCTCTCTCTCTCTCTCTCTCTTCTGGTCTGTCTGTCTGTCTGTCTGTCTGTCTGTCTCTGTCTGTCTGTCTGTCTGTCTGTCTGTCTGTCTGTCTGTCCTGTCTGTCTGTCCTGTCTCTGTCTCTCTCTCTCCTCTCTCTCTCTCTCTCTCTCTCTCTCTCTCTCTCTCTCTCTCTCTCTCTCTCTCTCTTCTCTCTTCTCTCTCTCTCTCTCTCTTCTGTCTGTCTGTCTGTCTGTCTTCTCTCTCTCTCTCTCTCTCTCTCTCTCTCTCTCTCTCTCTCTCTCTCTCTCTCTCTCTCTCTCTCTCTCTCTCTCTCTCCACCCGCACCCCTTCATGAGGGGTAATAGCCTAAATGAATAAATCATCCGTATCCGTATCTCCACTGCATTTGGGTACTGCGAACACAGAAATTAAGGTCGCATATGGGATTTTCCGAACGCATAGATATCATCTTGAACTGAACTGACGGAAGCTAGGTCCTCAAGACATATCCTAAGTAAGTAAGTAAACATGGTGCTTAACGTCCACAGAAACCATAAGGCTTATTAGGGACGGGAGACATATCCAACAGATCTGGTACTGTTACATGATGATGGTGGTGAAGTGTTGCTTAATGTCCTCAGATGTCAGTTGACATATTAGGGACAAGTTGTGACCAATGCCGAAGCCCGGTTCAATAAATCTTTACGTCCACGGAAACCAGAAGGCTCGTTAGGACGGACAGCCCAGGACGTCCACCTCGACTCTCACACAGCTCCTGAACTATAATACTGTTACATTCTCACATTCTGCTTGTGAGCCGGTTTGGTCTAGCGGTAAGGCGTTAGGCTGGTAAGCGGAAGGACCTCGGTTCGATACCGCTTCGGCTCTCCTTTCTCTTCAAAAAGGTTGTGGTTTGTGGACACTGTCTTGTGACTTTGTCCATCACTTCCTACCGAAACATTAAAATGGTCTCATCGCTGCCCATCTTAATGCAGGAGTCATTCTGATGGTGGCAGTGTAGCAATAGGTATATAATCTCCCTCTCCCCCCACCTCCATACCCCCTTCCCCCGCTTCTCCCCGTCCCTAATAAGCCGTACGGTTTCTGTGGACGTTAAGCACCATGTTTACTTTACACTCTGCTTTTACTCATACGCTAGTTTGTTGCTCACAGTCCCCCTCACATTGCGTTTAACAGCCCTGATATAACCCTGCGTGGTTGACTGGGCTCAAAGCAACAACTAACCAACTCACAGTGTGTTTAGCAGCAATCGTGGAAAGCAAACCGACGACGGGCGCTTGAAAGACGCGCAAAAACACCTCGACAACGAAGCGGAGTAGCCCTAGGCACTGTATGGATTACCTCTTAAACAACGCCTGGCGGTCGTTGTCACCCTAGCTACCACGGCTCCTCTTGTCCTCGTACCAATTCCACCCGACAATGGCACCTCGCTTTCTCACAAAAGCCGGACGTGAAGTGTGGGTGTTTGGGGCAATCAGCAGCACCCCGAGAGAGACGAGTCGGGTGCGTTGAAGCCGCACACCGGGGTGAAACCATGCTTCCTGACACGTGTGTTATTGGTGGTTGAGTGGGGATTCTTCACTTCTGTTGAGCAGTTTATGACCGCAGTGTTGTTTCGTTGGTCCCGGGTTGAGTAACCTGCTACCTTCAAACCGATCACGAGTGCGTGTACGTGTGAAGGAACAGCGGCGCTGGGACTAGATGACTATAATAAACTCGTATGTTCTTTGTGTTTGGTTGGGAGTTGGCCAAAGCCAGTCACAGACTCCAGTGCTCGCTTTCCGGCATCCTTCCTCCAAGTCGTGTTTTCCGGCACCCTTCCTCCCGTTTTCCTGCACCCTTCCTCCAAGCCTCGTTTTCCGGCACCCTTCCTCCAAGCCTCGTTTTCCGGAACCCTTCCTCCAAGCCTCGTTTTCCGGCACCCTTCCTCCTGTTTTCCAGTACCTTTCCTCCAAGCCTCGTTTTCCGGCACCTTTCCCCCAAGTCTCGCGTTCCGGAACCCTTCCTCCAAGCCTCGCGATCAGGAACCCTTCCTCCAAGCCTCGTTTTCCGGCACCTTTCCTCCAAGCCTCGCTTTCCGGAACCCTTCCGCCAAGCCTCGTTTTCCGGCACCCTTTCTCCAAGCTTCGATTTCCGGAACCCTTCCTCCAAGCCTCGTTTTCCGGAACCCTTTCTCCAAGCCTCGCTTTCCGGAACCCTTCCTCCCAGCTTCGCTTTCCGGAACCCTTCCTCCAAGCCTCGTTTTCCGGCACCCTTCCTCCAGCCTCGCTTTCCGGAACCCTTCCTCCAAGCCTCGTTTTCCGGCACCCTTCCTCGAAGTCTCGCTTTCCGGCACTCTTCCTCCAAGCCTCGTTTTCCGGTACCCTTCAAGCATCGCGTTCCGGAACCCTTCCTCCAGGCCTCGCTTTCCGGTACATTTCCTCCAAGCCTCGTTTTCCGGAACCCTTCCTCCAAGGCCGAGCTGGAAGAGGAAGGCAAACTCCAAGCACTGGTTTACGCCACCCTTCCTCTAACCACTGCCATAACTGCTTAAACCATTGGTCCCGAAAAACTGTCAGCTAACGAACAGTTTTTCGTTGGTGCTCAAATGGCAGCCAGTTTGTAACAGACAACTCAAATTATAAATTTATTAGCCCCCCCCCCCTCCCCCCCCCTCCCACCCCTACAACTCGGCGTTAAACAAGTCTATCGTAAGGTAAGTAAACATGGTGCTTAACGTCCACAGAAACCGTACGGGTTATTAGGGACGGGGAGGGGGGGGAGTATGGAGGTACTTGTTCTTGTGTTTTTGCTTAATGTCCTCAGATGCTAAAAGCATATTAGGGACAATCTATAAAGTAAGCTTGTCTTGGATATATCATAGTTAAATCATGGGGGAGACGGGCGGGTGGAGGGGGGGGGGGGGGGCGAAGAAAGCCTGGTCCACTTGCGGATCAATATTTGGATCGGGATATATATGGAGGTAGGGGGAGAGGGAGATTATATACCTATCGCTACACTGTCACCACCAGAATGATTTCTGCATTAAGATGGGCAGCGCTGAGAGCCATTTTAATGTTTCAGTAGGAAGTTATGGACAAAGTCACAAGACAGTGTCCACAAACCACAACCTTTTTTGAAGAGAAAGGAGAGCCGAAGCGGTATCGAACCGAGGTCCTTCCGCTTACCAGCCTAACGCCTTACCGCTAGGCCAAACCGGCTCACAACAAGTCTATCTAACCATCAAGCTGCTTTGTACTTCACACTGCACTGGCAAACATTAATTTTCGCGGCAAGCATTGCAGGATGCGTTTTGCGAAACATTTCCAAGAGACTCGCATTTCTTGCCTAGTCTGCAATATTTTCTGATATCAGCCAATCAGAAGCGAGCTGGACGTGTGTTTTTTTCTCTCTTTTTTTTCTTCCGTTTTTTCTTTTCTTTTTCCCCTTGTCTTTTTTTATATTTTATAAATAACACGCTCAGGTCAAATGACGATGTTAGCTCCCCCGACACAGACAGACAGACACACACACACACACACACACACACACACACACACACAAACTGTCTACGTGTACAGAGAAGGCATTGCCTGGCGACAGAAAATGTGCTAAAGTTCAAGTTCAGTGTTGCTTTACGTCCACAGAGGTCATAACGACTATTAGGGACGGGGAGCCCTGGACGGCCACCTCCACTTTCACACAGCTCCTGAGCTTTGCGATGCGCTCGAACTTGTTTGCTTACATTTTGCTTACATTTTGACCTCAGGTGCTAAAAAGCATTTATTTTTATTTTTATGGACAGAACAATCCTGTCTTGGATATAAAAGTGTGTCGAAACGAACCATTGCGCTGTGAGCCGGTTTGGTCCAGCGGTAGGCAGAGGGACATCGGTTCGAATCCGCTTCGACTCTCCTTTCTCTTCAAAAGTAGTGGTCTGTGGACACTGTCTTGTGACTTTGTCCCTCAAAATTAACGAAACATTAAAATGGCTCATATCGCTGCCCATCTTAATGCATGAGTCATTCTGGTGGTGACAGGGTAGCGATAGGTATACAATCTCCCCCCTCCCTCCCCCCGCGCCATCCCATCTCCCCGTCCCTAATAAGCCTTATGGTTTCTGTGGACGTTAAGCAACGTGTTTACTTACTTACCATTGCGCTTTAAAACATGTGCTTGGCTCATAAGAACAACTAGAAGATCAGCCTCCGGTCAAAGCAAACCGAGAAGATTTACGACCCAGTCTCGGTCATCTAGTGTTGTTACCTTGTCACAATAGTTGTTCCTCTTCCACACACACGCACACACACACTACACACTAGGGGAGGTAACCTAGTTGACGCAAGTTCCACGCTGAGGTTCCACGGGCGATTCTTCATTCTTCTCACTTTATGGCCACTTTACGTCGCCTTTCACCCGGCCAGGAAGCTGTGGTTGTGTCGTGGATACCCACGTCGAGCGCAACCATGCTAATTGTTTTATTGAAGGACGCACAAAGGCGAGGCAAAGCTCTGGTGGAGTGGAGTTTTTGTGCGAAGGTGCTTGCGGAGTTGATTCCTTGCACAATGAGCCATGATGTCGACGAGCTTATTTACGAGGCAAGTCGACAATGGAGTGGAGCTTGTTACCAACGCACCCATTTTCATTGTTGGTGTCTCGAGTGGGCAATCTCTCAACGCCTGTGTTTGTCTCCCCTTTTCTCTCGCTCTTCTGGAAGGAGTCTCGAAACGACCGCTTTCCGGCCTTAAAATGGCGCTGAAGAGGTGGTCGCGCGTCTTCGTCCTTGGTCTTGAATTGCACGCCATAAATACGCGCAAGACTGTCGCGTGATTTACTCACCCAGGATACCTCATGACTAGCCCTGACAGCAGGCAAACACTGTGCACACGTACCCGCTGTACATCCATCGTTTCGCTTTCGTCGAGACTTTCCAAATCTGCGTGTGAAGCACCCTTGTCCTGCACGACAGGAGTGAATAACAGAAGGGCTGGAGGTTACTGGAGAAGTAGGAAAAGCTTCTATTTTGGGGAAAGTACCTGAATCTCCAGTGAATTCATAGTGTCCAAAATAACGGCGCTGGGTACAGTGGTACCTTCGACGAAGGGCCGTCCACTAAAAAGGAAACATGTCGCTGAGACATCCGCTTTTTGCTTAATGTCCTCAGATGCTAAAGAGCATAATTATTAGCGACACTCTACAAAACAAGCTTGTCCCTAATAGTCATGGACCTATGTATATATAGGTCCCAGCTATATAGGTCCATGCTAATAGTCTTCATGGTGTGAGCCGGTTTGGCCTAGCGGTAAGGCGTTAGGCTGGTAAGCGGAGGGACCTTGGTTCGAATCCGCTTCGGCTCTCCTTTCTCTTCAAAAGTTGTGGTCTGGGGACACTGTCTTGTGACTTTGTCCTTCACAATTATGAAACATTAAAATGGCTCTCATCACTGCCCACCTTAATGCAGGAGTCATTCTAGTGGTGACAGTTCAGTTCGGTTGTGTTGCTTAATGTCCTCGGATGTCGGTTGACATATTAGGGACAAGCTGAGACCAATGCCGAAGCATGGTTCAATATAGCTTTACGTCCACGGAAACCAGAAGGCTCGTTAGGACGGACAGCCCAGGACGGCTACCTCGACTCTCACACAGCTCCTGAACTACCTGGTGGTGACATGATGTTGATGATGAAGTGATGCTTTATGTCCTCAGATGTCAGATGACATATTAGGGACAAGTTGTGACCAATGCCGAAGCACGGTGCAATAAATCTTTACGTCCACGGAAACCAGAAGGCTCGTTAGGACGGACAGTCCAGGACGTCCACCTCGACTCTCACACAGCTCCTGAACCATGTGGTGGTGACAGTGTAGCGATAGGTATATAATCTCCCCCCCCCCCTTCCCCCCTTCTCCCCGTCCCTAATAAGCCTTATGGTTTCTGTGGACATTAAGCACCATGTTTACTTACTTACTTACTAGTCTTCAAGGTCACTGTGGACGTAATGCAACTTTGAACCTGAACTTGAGCCGTCATCATTGGGGGCGATTGCTGTGGTGGCTCACTAGTATTGTATATGTAATTATCTGCGCACAATTAGTACTTTTGTACTTTTGATACAAGTAAGCCGTTGGAAGCAGCACGAAAGGCGCATAATTATAGTCACAGTGATGTTGACGTAATTACTAATTATTTCAACAGAATGACTAATTATCTCAACGTAATTGCAATTGTGTGCTTTTTACGCAAGTAAGCAGTTGGAACCGAGCGTCGAAATATACATGTTTATTGATTATGTAGAGATATTTGTTAATTATTAACGCTACTAAGCTGCTGGACGCATATTTACAGTGATGTAGTTTCGCTGATGACGCATGCGCAAAGAATAGCCAATGGACGTGACTGTTTAATTATTAACGCTACTAAGCTGCTGGACGCATATTTACAGTGATGTAGTTTCGCTGATGACGCATGCGCAAAGAATAGCCAATGAACGTGACTGTTTAATTACTAACGCTTCTAAGCTGTTGGACGCATATTTACAGTGATGTAGTTTCGCTGATGACGCATGTACAAAGAACAGCCACTGAACGTGACTGTTTAATTACTAACGCTACTAAGCTGTTGGACGCATATTTACAGTGATGTAGTTTCGCTGATGACGCATGTACAAAGAACAGCCACTGAACGTGACTGTTTAATCACTAACGCTACTAAGCTGCTGGACGCATATTTACAGTGATGTAGTTTCGCTGATGACGCATGTACAAAGAACAGCCACTGAACGTGACTGTTTAATTACTAACGCTTCTAATGATGATGGCTTATGTCCTCAGATGTCAGTTGACATATTAGGGACAAGTTGTGACCAATGCCGAAGCACGGTGCAATAGTTTTTTACGTCCACGGAAACCAGAAGGCTCGTTAGGACGGACAGCCCAGGACGGCCACCTCGACTCTCACACAGCTCCTGAACTATGTAACGCTTCTAAGCTGTTGGACGCATATTTACAGTGATGTAGTTTCGCTGATGACGCATGCGCAAAGAACAGCCAATGAACGTGACTGTTTAATTACTAACGCTTCTAAGCTGTTGGACGTATATTTACAGTGATGTAGTTTCGCTGATGACGCAGGCGCAAAGAACAGCCAATGAACGTGACTGTTTAATTACTAACGCTTCTAAGCTGTTGGACGTATATTTACAGTGAGGTAGTTTCGCTGATGACGCATGCGCAAAGAACAGCCAATGAACGTGACTGTCTGTGTGATTCTCGTCGCTGTAGCGTGGATGGAACCGCGCATAGTCCCGTCCCTAATAATCCTACGGTTTTGTGGACGTAAAATCATAGTTAGGAAAGCTGTGTGAGAGTCGAGGTGGCCGTCCTGGGCTGTCCGTCCTAACGAGCCTTCTGGTTTCCGTGGACGTAAAGCTATACTGAACCATGCTTCGGCATTGGTCTCAGCTTGTCCCTAATATGTCAACCGACGTCTGAGGACATTAAGCAACACTACCTACCGAAGGAGCCGCGATACGCAGCATTCACTGATGTTTCCAGCTGCTGCAGCCGACTTCTGACGGACTCTGCCGAGCGCAGCTCTGCGGAAAGGCCGCCCTGTATGATGTGGGGTTTAACCCCTTCACGGCCCCAGCCTGTAAAATTTCCGGGCCGAAAGATGCAAGGACGCGCCTGCAAAACAGTATATTTTCCGGTCCTATAACACATCTACTTTGTGAGCCGGTTTGGCCTAGCAGTAAGGCGTTAGGCTGGTAAGCGGAAGGACCTCGGTTCGATACCGCTTCGGCTCTCCTTTCTCTTCAAAAAGGTTGTGGTTTGTGGACACCGTCTTGTGACTTTGTCCATCACTTCCTACTGAAACATTAAAATGGCTCCCATCGCTGCCCATCTTAATGCAGGAATCATTCTGGTGGTGACAGTGTAGGGATAGGTATATAATCTCCCTCTTCCCCCCCCCTCCATACCCCTTTCCCCCCTTCTCCCCGTCCCTAATACGCGTCATGGTTTCTGTGGACGTTAAGCACCATGTTTACTTACTTACTTACTTACTTACTTACTTACTTTACTTACTTACTTACTTACTTACTTACTTACTTACTTACTTACTTACATCTAATTTCAGTGTTGTACGCCGTGATGAAAGTCCTTTCAC
>JABMCL010000526.1:55000-62500 GCA_018857735.1 Alviniconcha marisindica
CACCCAACCACCCATAATATGGTTCTACACAGACACCTACACTCACACCCACCGACCCAAATCGCTTCTTTTTTATCATTTTATTTTATGGATTTTTTTAATTCTGGTGGCGGGGCGGTTTTTAAGAAATATTTCGATCTTAATCTTTTTTACGGTTTTTGTTTGTTTGTTTGTCTTTGTTTTCTTTGTTTGTTGTTGCTGTTTTTTCTTGTTTTATAGAAGTATGCCATTTTCATCCTTTTGGTGGAGTTTATGTACCTTGTATTTTTCTTCTTCTTCTTGCTGGCATGCCAGGTGAGAGTTTTCGTAGGCGACTTAGGTCTTTGTAGTGTTTGCGTGACGTCTTTCGAGCGCTAATTTTTGGTTGATTGTACAGAAGCACTCTTGCTTCTTCAGCTTATTGTTAGCTTGTTAGCTTTTTTACGCTAACGAACTAGCTATATTGGCAGATTTTGAGAAAACGTTTGGTCTAAAACAGAATCACTCTTATAAAACAACATCATGTTCGGTCAAGAAGCAAAAGAAACGCTGAAGTCAGACATTTGTCTGGAAGTTTGAGCATGGTACGGAATCCCCCAAAGTTTGACATTCTTGGGCTCCGGTTTGCAAATGATTTGACAAATATGAAAGTCTGAAACAAGAATGACTGCTAGCGTTTTAAAACAAGATCGAAACACATAAAAGATAATAAATAATAAATAAGCATTCTTTTGAATCTTTCATGTGTTTGGATTGTGACAAATATGGCACAGCTGAATGTGGCAGAGAAATTCAAGAAAAAAAACTAGTTTTGTGTGTGTGTGTGTGCTTTGAGCACAGTCAATCACGTAGGATTATCTCAGGGCTAACATGACAACAACAACAAAAACACACCCTTACCTAGCAAACTGATTAAACAGCGTATGGTCAAACAGAATAAACACACCACTGAAGAAAAAAAACATGGCAATATGCGAACCCCTCATTCTATCAAAGCGGGTCTATCTTTAAAGTCGGTATCACAAAGTCTGGATTATTGTTATGTTAGACTCTCGGAAAATGTCGATCCTTCAACTGTCGGACAGTCGGAACATTTGAAATAATTCTAATTTGTGCCTAAAATTTTGGGACTGTTGCATATCGGAACATTTTGGTACTGAAAAATTATGATTTTGGCCACGAGCTTTGTAACGAGGGTTGACAGAGCGCGAGGTCGTCCATGATCACGTAACTTGATACCTAAACGTTATGATTATTCTTCGTCGGACTATCGGAACATTTTGGTACCTAAAAGTTAAGGATACGACGAAAAACGCTTTTGGTTCAAATCACAATTTTACCTAAGTCATTGTTCTCATTGATATTACAACAACAACAACAAAATCGTCCCAAACTTAGGATTTTTATTTTATTTTATTTTTTTCCATTAAGGGGTTCTTCGGACGATCGGAACATTTAGGATTGTTGCAATGTCTGACTATTAAAACATGTAGATATTTGATTATTGCTACGTCTGACTATCGGAACACTTTGGTACCAAAGTCGCTACGTCGGACGATCGGAACATTTTACCTTAAAGTTCAGGATCAATGCAATGTCTGACTATCGGAACATTTTGGTACCCAAATCGCTACGACGGACTAGCGGGTCATTTTCGAACCGAAAAGTTAGGATTATTGCTACTTCGGACTGATCGAAACATTTCGGCACCAAAAGGTCAGGATTATTGCGACTTCCACTGGACCATCGGAACATGTCAGTACATAACACGTAGGGTTTTATTGCCATGTCAGCCTGTTGGAACATGTTAGTACTTGAAAGTCGGGTTTTATTGCCACGTCTCATTACAGAAATATAGGAATGATTTTTATTGCCGTGTCAGATTCTCGGAACAAAATCATTATATTGCTACGTTGGACAATCGGAACATTTCCACTTTAAAACGCAATGGTTCTTTCGACCTTTTCTTCTTCTTCTTCTTCTTCTTCTTCTTCTTCTCTCCCCAGTATGCTTTACACAATATTTTATGATGGTATGATTGTCTGTTGGCGTAAGTGAAACGGTAGTGTAGCTGCTATGCAATAGATGTTTCTGGTTTGACTGACCTGTACCCAGTTAAGTTTGTAGCTTGATAAAGGGGATTACCCCGAAAATTGGCATGTTGTTTTGTCCTAATAAACAGACGATGATGATGATGATGTCCTCGGATGTCGGGTTGACATATTAGGGACAAACTGTAACAAACTCTTAAAACTAAAGATGGAGGGGGGGGGGGTGGGGGGGTAATAAATAGCGTTCTTTTGAACCTTTTATGTGTTTGGATCCGCACCCAGGTAGCCGAATCTCGCCGGGTTTTTCCAAATTAATATACCTCTACTTTGGTGTGTCTGTAGCTGCGGATACGTGGACGTGTCAGCGTATCCTGTATGTGCTACCACGTAAATCTCTTTGGCGTCATTTATCAAACTGAGTTTCACCACTACAACCAGTAACACCAACACAGAGACCAACAGACAAGCAGAAAAAAAGGGGCGTGGGAGGAGAGAGAGACTGTGAGGGTGGAGGGCAGAGACAGAGACAGAGGTCGGGGATGGATAGGGGGGATGGAGAGGTGGGAGGGAAGGAGGGGGGGTGGAGAGAGAGAGGGGGGAGGAAGGGAGAGAGAGGGACAAACAGACAGACAGACAGACAGAGACACAGAGAGGGGGGGGAGGGAGGGAGAGGTGAAGAGAGAGAAAGAGGGAGGGAGGGAAGGGGAGAGAGAGAGAGAGAGAGAGAATCTTCTGTGCCATCAAACTCTGCACGATCATGCGTGTGGTGTGTGTGTGTGTGTGTGTGTGTGTGTGTGTGTGTTGTGTGTGTGTGTGTGTGTGTGTGTGTGTGTGTGTGTGTGTGTGTGTGTGTGAAGTAATGTGTATGCGCGCGTGTGTGAGGTAATGTACCAGAGTGTGTATGTCACGGTGCATGTGTGTGTGTCACGGTGTATCTATTGTGTGCTTGGTCGTTCGCATTGCGTGTGTGTGTCCGTTCAGTGTAAAATGTGGCGCCCCAGTTGTGATGTGAAACAACTAACAAAACAAGTGTCAGTCACAAACAACAATGCCTCTAATCAGACTATTGTCGCTCAACAACATGACCTGCCGCCCTCTCTCTAACTACCCAACACACACACACACACATCCCACACAACTTCTCTCTCTCTCATCATCCCTCCTCCCCTTCATACTATCCATCCCCACTACCACCTCACACCCCATCACACACACACACACACACACACACACCACCACCTCACCAACACCACACACCACACACACACACACACACACACACACACACACACACACACACACACACACACACACACACACACACACACACACACACACACACACACACACACACACACACACACACACACACACACACACACACACCACACACACACACACACACACACACACCCACACACACACACACACACACACACACACACACACACACACACACACACACACACACACACACACACACACACACACACACACACACACACATCACACACACCCCACCTACACACACACACACACACACACAACACACAACACACACACACACACACACACACACACACACACACACACACACACACACACACACACACACACACACCCTCCCACGCTACACACACACACACACACACACACACACACACACACACACACACACTGAAACACACATTACGAGACACATCCAGTCGGTCGAGCTTTGACAAGGGTGTCAACTCGGAGGCGAGTGAGTTGCAATCAGTCGCGCTCTGTCAACCCTCGCTCCAAAGCTCGTCAGGAGGTCCTCCATGATCACAAAGCCTTGGAGTGCAGTCCCCTTTGTTGTCGCTTGGCTCCGCCGCTGTGTGGTGTCAATGTCTTGCAAATGGCGGTGGAAAATTGCTCCGTGCGCTGTGGGACAACAGCTAAAAACTCCCCGCCCGCCTTTCAGCTCTATTGCGACCTTTCATTTTCTCTGGTCTTAATTCCTTTTGAGCTGGGTGTTCGCGGTAACGGCGGGTATGTACATATATGTCGCTTCTGTTCCGACAGGCCAGCTGGAGCGGCCTTGTGGTACAGGCTTGTAGCCTGTGGGACTGGCCCGCTGGAGTGTACAATACAATGCAACTTTATCGCCAAGTGTCAACGCAATTGCACTAGGAAGGTTTTGTAACTTAATGATATTTTATGATTGGCGTGAATGTGTGATGAGTGTTCCAACATTCACGCCAGTCATAAAATATCATTAACAGCAAACAAACATGCAGGTAAAAAGTCATTCATAAATAAATACATAAGCAATCCAACTGATGTCAAGCAGTACATATCACATAAAAATTGCCTCTTCACGAGGTCCCCCTCTTAAAAGTCACTGTCCAGATAAAAGCAATTATACAAATTATCTATAACAAATTAATTAATAAGCCCGGCCGGAAGTGTAAGTAAACATGGTGCTTAACGTCCATAGAAACCATGAAGCTTATTAGAGACGGGGAGATGGGGGGTTGGGGGGTGGCGTGAGGGAGTGTGGAGCTTGGGGGAGGGGGAGAGGGAGATTATATACCTATCGCTACACTGTCACCATCAAAATGACTCCTGCATTAAGATGGGCAAGCGATGGGAGCTATTTTAATGTTTCATTAACTGTGTGGGACAAAGTCACAAGACAGAGTGTCCACAGACCACAATTTCTGAAGAGAAAGGAGAGCCGAAGCGGATCCGAACCGAGGTCCCTCTGCTTACCAGCCTAACGCCTTACCGCTGGGCCAAGCCGGTTACTCCGCTGCACACTTTATCACCCTGTTTTTCTCCCATCATGACCCTGACCCCTCCAAGATCCTACGCCCCAGAAGCATCACCGCTTGGACTCAGCTGACATGGGAATGGGCCCAGTGCAGCTCGCCGGTAGACGTCACTAGCCTGTTCACTCGCATGCCAGGTGGTGGGGCTGTGTGAAAGACGAGGTGGACGTCCTGGGCTTCCGTCCATAATAGTCCGTACGGTCTCTGTGGACGTAAAGCAGCATTGAAACTAACTCTCTCTCTCTCTCTCTCTCTCTCTCTCTCTCTCTCTCTCTCTCTCTCTCTCTCTCTCTCTCTCTCTTCTCTCTCTCTCTCTCCTCCCTCCCTCTCTCTCTCTCTCCCTCCTCCCTCCCCCTCTCTCTCTCCTCTCTCTCTCTCCCCTCTCCTCCCCCCTCTCTCCTCTCTCTCTCTCCTCTCTCTCTCCTCTCTCTCTCTCTCCTCTCTCTCTCTCTCTCTCTCTCTCTCTCTCTCTCTCTCTCTCAGAGCTCAGGAGCGGTGTGAAGGTAGAGGTGGCCGTCTTGGGCTCCCCGTCCCCAGTAGTCTGCACAGTCTCTGTGTAATGTTACGTAAAGCAACATTTGAAGAAGAACAAGTTTCGTTTACTCCTGCGCATGTCGCGCCGTTGAAATTGCTTCAAGTCATATCGTTCCAAATGGATGTTGCACCTACGGAAAGGCAATCTGCAAACGTCTGCTTTGCAGTGTCAACTTTACTTTTGCAGCTTCCAAAAGCAGGTTGTTGTTGCTGTTGTTTTTTGTTTGTTTTTGTTGTTGTTGTTTTTTGTTTTGTTTCTTTGCAGCTTGCAAAACCAGATGTTTTTTGTTTTAGTTTTTTTGCAGCGTCCAAAAAACAGGTTGTAGTTTTAAAGCCAACTTAGCAGAAATAAAAAAAAAAGCGCTTCCCGTCCTCGCGGCAACAAAACGTTTCCAGCAACAAAAAGAGCAGGTGGCAAGTTTGCCAGCCGTGCAAAAGGCAAGTTACAGTTTCGTCACTGCAAAGTAAAAGTAACATTTGTCGCTGCAAACCCGACTCCCGCTTTCTTTACCGCAGCAAAAGTTTTTTAATTTTTGGTTTTTAAAGTATCTTCTAAGTGAACGTTTACTCTTACAAACGCAGCTTTGCTGAATCATGCTTTTGCCGTGACCAGTTCTCTCTCTCTCTCTCTCTCTCTCTCTCTCTCTCTCTCTCTCTCTCTCTCTTCTTTTCTCTCTTCTCTCTTTTCTCTCTCTCTCTCTCTCTCTCTCTCTCTCTTCTCTTCTCTCTCTCTCTCTCTCTTCTCTTTTCTCTCTCTCTCTCTCTCTCTCTCTCTCTCTCTCTCTCTCTCTCTCTCTCTCTCTCTCTCTCTCTCTCTCTCTCTCTCTCTCTTAAATTGCAGCAACAAGTCTTGAACTGTGGTCGTATCGGACATTACAGGGACAGTGCAATAGCGGCAACAGTTTACAGTGTTAACCGTTCTTGGTTGCGCAATTGGTCTCTGCATCTGCCAGCACCTGCTGGAATGAAACTTTGTCAGTCGTGGCGTTTGGACGCTTCCACTCGTGATGCATGATTCCCATTCTTAGCCCGCGAGTAATAAAACATTAAAGAGAAAAATCAGGGCAAATGAAAATGAACTATGAAACTTTTTATCAAGCAGCGACAAATGGAAAAACAACGAATGAAAACAGAACAAAAACACGCGCTTTCTGTACGTTTAAACACGCCAACCCGCAATTTCAGGCCTTGTCCCCTGACTCGGAAAACACCCTGAGGGCGAGTGCCGATATTCCGAGCTCGGAATTGGCATATAAAGATGTTTTTTGATGTCGTGCGTGCGAAAGTACCCTGATCAAATTGAACAGTGGCGAACAATACGGGTTTATTAATAAGTAATGGTGGGGGTTTTTTGTCGGCGTGCGGACGCCAAGGAGAGGGTCGGATTCCCGGAGTATTGTTCGCGCCGCTGGGAGTGCCGCATGCATCGACGCTTCCATAGCACGCATCCACAACGCCACACAAAACGGAACAAAAACTTATGAAGATCTGTCTTTGTGCAGGCCTCAATGGCGGCCAGAAGAACTCCAACCCTGTGAATCCAAGCTTTTATCCGCGCTTTTGTCGGCGCTTTCAATGGCGGGGGGCTGAAATCACGCGGAGTCTCGCGGGACCTGGCGAGTGTAGCGAAGCCTCGTGTTTGCCCCTGTCAGCTCCCATTCACGGTCACGTTGTGTCATGTTTTGACTCTGCCGACCATTATCCCAGCACAATTCAACAGCCCCTTCCCTTTTTAATGATGTTTGAATAATGAAACAGATTGACGCAAAAGGCCAAATGTCGAAGGGGGCTGGGAAGAGAGAGGGGGGGGGGGGGGGGGTCCCAGACCAAAGAGGCTTTAGGACGAAATTTTCACCAGGCCTTGTCACGCGTGGTAGAACTATTAACTCCGCACAAAAGTCCTAGATTAAAAGCCGTCTGTGAAGAGCGAGCAGAGCAGCGACAATGGCGAGTAAATTGGGAATACTCTCCCAGGTTCCATTTGTTATAATTACCAGAGTCAACAGCGCGGGATATGACAGGAATCAGCCCGGCGTCATTACCACCGCCACTAGGGCTAAAACCACCGCCTTGTCTTCCTCAGTTCTCTCCCTCTGTCTTGTTTGAGAAAGATCTGCTCGCTCATTTCGCCACCCTCT
>JABMCL010000526.1:72500-80000 GCA_018857735.1 Alviniconcha marisindica
AGGAAAACGTTCCCTGTAAAAGACCAGTCCCGCTCGTAAATGAAAGAAAAAAGACTTATCTTGTTTCGGTTGAGTTTGTGCAGCTTGTTCGGTGCTTGGAAGATTCTAAGAAGGTGCTCTTTTCATATGCTAAAACTTGCTTTGCTAAGACTGAAAACTTGCAGTCACCTGTCCTTTATGTGTCGTGCCATCATGACCATTCTGCTCAAGTCTTTATTCACGTTTTATCGCAAGCACTAGCTTTCTGTCTCCCGTACTCTTTACACCTGCTCTTTTCATACGCTAAAACTTGCTTTGCTAAGACTAAAACTTCCAGTCACCTATCCTTTATAAAATTATGTCCCGTAAAAGACTAGTCTCGTCGTTTGCAAAGAGTGAAAAACTCCTGTAATGATGGCCCGTGCTGATCCGTCAAGGAAAACATGCCCTGTAAAAGATCAGTCCCGTTGGTGAAGAGGCAATGATCCTATGCTGATTTTCCGTGATGATCTGAGAAGGAAAACGTTCCATCTGAAAGACCAGCCCCGCTCTTAAGGGGCAGGGGAGCTCAGGAGCTGTGTGGAAGTCGAGGTGGCTGTCCTGGACTCCCGTGTCCCTAAAAGTCCTTGTGGTCTCTGTGGACGTAAAGCAACACTGAACTTGAACTTAAAGGGGCAATGCTCCTGTGTTGAAGCGCCGTACTGATCTGATAGGAAGACTGACTGACTGACTGACCGACTTCCTTCCTTCCTTCCTTCATTTCTTCCTTGCTTCCTTCCTTCCTTCCTTCCTTCCTTCCTTCCTTCCTTCCTTCCTTACTTACTTACTTACATACTTTACCCCTATTCGGCGTTTAGGGCAGCAACAACGTTCCTCCATGTCATCTTGTCTTTGTTTGGCCAGTCGCTCCATGGTGCGTCATGCTTCAGATGACCTACTTTACTCAGCCAGTAGTCTAATGATGGAAGTTCTTCCATGTTGTCCAGTCTTTGGCCAGTCGCTCCATGGTGCGTCATGCTTCAGATGACCTACTTTACTCAGCCAGTAGTCTAATGATGGAAGTTCTTCCATGTTGTCCAGTCTTTGGCCAGTCGCTCCATGGTCGTCCGAGTAAAGGATGACCTCCTTTACTCGGTCAGTAGTCTAAGGATGGAAGTTCCTCCATGTCGTCCTCGCCCTGATATAGCCGCACTGGTTGACTGGGCGTAAAGCACCAACTGGGCGTAAAGCACCACTGGGCGTAAAGCACCACTGGGCGTAAAGCACCACTGGGCGTAAAGCACCAACTGGGCGTAAAGCACCAACTGGGCGTAAAGCACCAACTTACTTACCATGTCGTCCTATCTGTGCTTGGCCAGTCGCTCGACGATGTCCCGGGTTTCAGATGACCTACTTTACTCAGTCAGTAGTCTAATGATAGAAGTTCCTCCATGTTGTCCAGTATTTGGCCAGTCGCTCCATGGTCTCCCAGGCTTCAGATGACCTACTTTACTCAGTCAGTAGTCTAATGATAGACGTTCCTCCATGTTGTCCAGTCTTAGGCCAGTCGCTCCATGATCTCCCAGGCTTCAGATGACCTACTTTACTCAGTCAGTAGTCTAATGATGGAAGTTCCTCCATGTTGTCCAGTCTTTGGCCAGTCGCTCCATGGTCTCCCAGGCTTCAGATGACCTACTTTACTCAGTCAGTAGTCTAATGATGGAAGTTCCTCCATGTTGTCCAGTCTTTGGCCAGTCGCTCCATGGTCTCCCAGGCTTCAGATGACCTACTTTACTCAGTCAGTAGTCTAATGATGGAAGTTCCTCCATGTTGTCCAGTCTTTGGCCAGTCGCTCCATGGTCTCCCAGGCTTCAGATGACCTACTTTACTCAGTCAGTAGTCTAATGATGGAAGTTCCTCCATGTTGTCCAGTCTTTGGCCAGTCGCTCCATGGTCTCCCAGGCTTCAGATGACCTACTTTACTCAGTCAGTAGTCTAATGATGGAAGTTCCTCCATGTTGTCCAGTCTTTGGCCAGTCGCTCCATGGTCTCCCAGGCTTCAGATGACCTACTTTACTCAGTCAGTAGTCTAATGATGGAAGTTCCTCCATGTTGTCCAGTCTTTGGCCAGTCGCTCCATGGTCTCCCAGGCTTCAGATGACCTACTTTACTCAGTCAGTAGTCTAATGATGGAAGTTCCTCCATGTTGTCCAGTCTTTGGCCAGTCGCTCCATGGTCTCCCAGGCTTCAGATGACCTAACTTTACTCAGTCAGTAGTCTAACGATGGAAGTTCCTCCATGTTGTCCAGTCTTTGGCCAGTCGCTCCATGGTCTCCCAGGCTTCAGATGACCTAACTTTACTCAGTCAGTAGTCTAATGATAGAAGTTCCTCCATGTTCTATATTTGTTTGGCCAGTCGCTCGATGGTGTTCCAGCTGTGGCCAAGATCCATCATCTCCGCCTGTACAGTTGAGTGCCATGCTGGTTTCGGCCACCCTCTTCTCCTCTTCTCTTCATGTGTCCAGCTGTGGCCCAGATCCATCATCTCCGCCTGTACAGTTGAGTGCCATGCTGGTTTCGGCCACCCTCTTCTCCTCTTCTCTTCATGTGTCCAGCTGTGGCCAAGATCCATCATCTCCGCCTGTACAGTTGAGTGCCATGCTGGTTTCGGCCACCCTCTTCTCCTCTTCTCTTCATGTGTCCAGCTGTGGCCAAGATCCATCATCTCCGCCTGTACAGTTGAGTGCCATGCTGGTTTCGGCCACCCTCTTCTCCTCTTCTCTTCATGTGTCCAGCTGTGGCCAAGATCCATCATCTCCGCCTGTACAGTTGAGTGCCATGCTGGTTTCGGCCACCCTCTTCTCCTCTTCTCTTCATGTGTCCAGCTGTGGCCAAGATCCATCTCTCCGCCTGTACAGTTGAGTGCCATGCTGGTTTCGGCCACCCTCTTCTCCTCTTCTCTTCTGTGTCCAGCTGTGGCCAAGATCCATCATCTCCGCCTGTACAGTTGAGTGCCATGCTGGTTTCGGCGGGTCTTCCTGTTTGCTCTGCTAGAGGAGTTCCTCGTTGTTGTCTCGTTTTTCCTGCTTCATAAAAAAGAAAAGGAAAAACCAATGCAGTCTGCTGCAAACGGCACTGGTTATCTGTTGGCGTAACTGGATGGTAAGAAATGTGTATTCGAAGAGTGTTACCCCTTAAAAATTCGGGTCTAATGTTATCGTACATCATACCTTTCCACAGAACATACACACACTCTCTCTCTCTCTCTCTCTCTCTCTCTCTCCTCCTCTCTCTCTCTCTCTCTCCTCTCTCTCTCTCTCTCTCCTCTCTCTCATTACTTTTGTGTGTCTGTGTCATGTCATTTGTTTTCCATGACAAAATGTTCTTACGAGGTCAGGTGGTGTTTAACCAGATCTAGCTAAAAAAAAAACAACAACATTAAAAAATTCCTTTTCGACTTGTTTTCGGTTTACGGTTCCCTTTTAACATGGTTTGTATAAATGTAAAGTTTAACATAGCTCATTGTATCCTTAGTTAATAGTAGTTTCCCTATGGGCGAGGGCTTGGATGTAAAGACTCGAGTCTTCTCCATACCTCGTAAATAAAGTTCATTCTATTCATTCATTCATTCATTCACTCTATCTCTCTCTCTCTTCTCTCTCTCTCTCTCTCTCTCTCTCTCTCTCTCTCTCTCTCTCTCTCTCTCTCTCTCTCTCTCTCTCTCTCTCATACCTTTTGTGTGTCTGTGCTCTATGTGCATGTAGTTTTCCATGACAAACATGTTCTTATGCCGTGCACGGGTGTGTGTTTACCCAGATCTAGCTAAACAACAAATTAAACAAATTCCATTATCGACTGTTTCTCGGTTTACTGGTGTCCATTTCAACATGGTTTGTATAAATGTACATGAACTCAACATAGCTCATTGTATCCTTAGTTAATAGTAGTTTCCCTCATGGGCGAGGGCTGATGTAAAAGCCTCGAGTCTTCTCCACTACCCTCGTAAAATAAAGTTATCTTCTTCATTCATTCATTCTCTTCTCTCTCTCTCTCTCTTGCTCTCTTCGTCTCTCTCTCTCTCTCTCTCTCTCTCTCTCTCTCTCATCACCTTTTGTGTGTCGTGCTCTATGTGCATGTAGTTTTCCATGACAAACATGTTCTTAGCTGTGGCGTGTTTGTGTTTAACCCAGATCTAGCTAAAAAAAACAAAAAACATTAAACAAATTCTCATTATCGACTTGTTTCTCGGTTTACTGATGTCCATTTCAACATGGTTTGTATTAATGTACATGTACTCAACATACTGTAGCTCATTGTATCCTTAGTTAATAGTAGTTCCCTCATGGGCGAGGGCTATGTAAAAGACCTCGAGTCTTCTCCACTACCTCGTAAAAAAAGTTCATTATCTCATTTCATTCTCTCTCTCTCTCTCTCTCTCTCTTCCTCTCTCTCTCTCTCTCTCTCTCTCTCTCTCTCTCTCTCTCTCTCATACCTTTTGTGTGTCTGTGCTCTATGTGCATGTAGTTTTCCATGACAAACATGTTCTTATGCTCGTGCACGCGTGTGTGTGTTTAACCCAGATCTAGCTAAAAAAAAAAAAAAAAAATTAAAAAAATTCTCATTATCGACTTGTTTCTCGGTTTACTGGTGTCCATTTCAACATGGTTTGTATAAATGTACATGAACTCAACATAGCTCATTGTATCCTTAGTTAATCGTAGTTTCCTCATGGGCAGGCTGATGTAAAAGACCTCGAGTCTTCTCCACTACCCTCGTAAATAAGTTTATTCATTCATTCATTCATTCTCTCTCTCTCTCTCTCTCTCTCTCTCTCTCTCTCTCTCTCTCTCTCTCTCTCTCTCTCTCTCTCTCTCTCTCTCTCTCTCTCTCTCTCTCTCTGTTTTTGTATCCAAGGTTAAAACGGAACCTGTGAGCTTTTATTCACGACACTTCTGTTCTAAATCTTGGTAATGCGTCCCATAAAAACAACCTTTCATAAGAACATTACCGGGTACTCTTCGGCACCCACAACTTTGTTTTATGAGCGGCAAAGAACGAGGAAAACGTACTCACCAAAGGACAAGTCACGGATACAAAAAGAAAAGGAAAAAAAAAAGACCTTTTGCGGTATCCGTGACCTTCTTTCGGTGGGTGCGTTTTTTCTCGTTCTTTACCGCTTGCTCTCTTCATTACCATGCATGCAGACATTCGATTAATTTCACCTTTTTTTAAATTTTACTTTATGAGTTTATATCAAGTCAAGTCAAGTAAAAAAAAACTTTAATCATCCCTCACTGGGCAATTCAACTTAACTAAAATAAGGCTCATTAATTTAAAAACATGCAAAAGGAACGCCAAAACATTTACGTTTACGACAATCATAAACAAGTTATACTGGACAAAAATCCATAATACAAACGTAAAATATCTCTATATTCAAGAAACCTACTATGCTTGATTCATGCGTCTCACGCCTCGTTTAGAAAAAGTCCCAAAGCCGGCTTTCATCACCTGCCCCATCACAGAACAGCACTTCGCCAAAGCCTTGCATTAGCTCTTTAACTGTTTCCAGTGCCGGTTTGGCCTAGCGGTGAGGCGGTAGGCTGGTAAGCGGAAGGACCTCGGTTCGATACCGCTTCGGCTCTCCTTTCTCTTCAAAAGTTGTGGTTTGTGGACACTGTCTTGTGACTTTGTCCCTCACAATTAATGAAACATTAAAATGGCTCTCATCGCTGCCCATCTTAATGCAGGAGTCATTCTGGTGGTGACAGTGTGGCGATAGGTATATGCTCTCCCTCTTCCCCCCACCTCCATACCCCCTTCCCCCCCTTCTCCCCGTCCCTAATAAGCTTTACGGTTTCTGTGGACGTTAAGCACCATGTTTACTTACTTACTTTAACTCTTTTTCTCTTCACAAAAATTATTTTGCTGCCAGATTCTGAGAACTTCAGCCTCCCCCCACCCGCCTCCCCCCCCCCCCCCCCCCCCCCCCCCCCCCCCCCCCCCCCCCCCCCCCCCCCCCCCCCCCCCCCCCCCCTACCCCCCCCCCCCCCCCCCCCCCCAAGACAGCCGATCCGGACTCAGTTGAAGAAGATTAGCTGGTATTTTATGGTGCGTATCTGGGGTCTAACAAACAGTGGAGACCTACCGCTTTCATCATGCACTATGACACTAGGAACTCTGTTGCTTAATCTCAACAGCAAAAATCTATCCATCCTTTTGTGACTGAATGGGCTAGACGTTCACCAATACCTCCAATACCCCCTCCTTCCCTCCCTCCACTCAGCCCTCCCCCCCCCCCCCCCCCCCCACACACACACACCAATCCTCCCACCCACACACGCTATCCCTTCTTCTTAGTGAGATCAACGTTCTTTCGTGCCAACCCCACCACCCCACCACCAACCACCGCCACCACCACCTTTCAGTCGGTTCCGTTATTTTCCCCCCTCTCAATGACTTCCACTCTCTTTTATACCCTCCCACCCCACCTCTGTGGAGAAAACTGATTGTGTCGACCTGTTCCAATGGAGGTTTGTTACGGCCAATCGGGTCCAGGCAAGCGCATTGTACCCCGTTGTCGTTTCTCTCCAGTGAAAACTCCTCCGGTCAACAAAACTGTTCACAGCTACTCCGCCGGATAATACCAACAAGGCACGGCCGCGCTACAATGGCGTGAGAATGAAATCTGGAGCAATATGAGCGCCCCACAATTCAAGCCATCATCCGAAGCTCCTCAACACAATAGCGCTGGCCAGGAAAATCAACCCTCCGTCTTCCTATACAAACGTCAGAGAAATATTGAGACCATCCAACAGCTCTCATCATACGAGCTCGACGTCCCACAGAGTTCTTTTTTCTTTTCTTTTCTTTCTTTCTTTCTTTCTTTCTTCTTCTCCTTCTTCTTCTCCTACTCCTCCTTTTCAAGACCTCTTGGCCTGTTGCTCTGGGTTCTTGGTGGTGACAAAGTCCCCGTGAATGGTGCAGAAAGTTACAGCCGTTTCTCGTGTATTGCAGGAACGGCGTGAAAAGTTTTAATCAAACAACTTGCTGAACGTGACACCCCGTATTTTTATCTGTTGCTATGATTGCAGGTTCTGATTGCTGTTTCAGCCCTTCGGATGGAAAGTGCGTTTGCTGGCCATTGAGAGGAGGGTAGGAGCAATCAGCGTGCATCACGGCTCGCGCGACGTCCCTGCTTACGGCGAGGGCGTGCTGGGTTTTACGATGGTGCAGCGGACAACAGAACCATTTTGGACGGGAAGAAAGCTCATGGTGATGCGATACTAGGCTCTCCTTTTTTTTTCTTTTCTTTTTTTCTTTTTCTTTTTTCTTTTTTCGTGTTTTTGGTGGTGCCACGAAAATGCTTTGTGTCTGCTTTTAAAAAAATGCTTGAGTTTTTGTGAGTTTTTTCTTTTTCTTTTTTTCTTTTCCTTCTTCTGTCGCTCACTGTCTGGCTCTGTGTGTGTGTGTGTGTGTGTGTGTGTGTGTGTGTGTGTGTGTGTGTGTGTGTGTGTGTGTGTGTGTCTCCTCTCTCTCTCT
>JABMCL010000526.1:82500-87500 GCA_018857735.1 Alviniconcha marisindica
GCTTCAGAGCTTAGCAGCTGTATGAAAGAAGTTGACGTCCTTGGCTCCCCATCCCTAATATTCCATATGTTCTCTGTGGACGTAAAGCAGCATTAAACTTGAGCTAGACAAGACACGGTTTCAGAGCTTAGGAGCTGTATGAGAGAAGAGGTGGACGTCCTGGGCTCCCGTCCCTAATAGTCCATGTGGTCTCTGTGGAAGTAAAGCAGCATTAAACTTGAGGTAGACAAGACAAGGTTTCAGAGCTTAAGCGCTGTATGAAAGAATAGGTGGCCGTCCTGGGCTCCCGTCCCTAATAGTCCATGTGGTCTCTGTGGACGTAAAGCAGCATTAAACTTGAGCTAGACAAGACACGGTTTCAGAGCTTAGGAGCTGTATGAGAGAAGAGGTGGACGTCCCGGGCTCCCGTCCTTAATATTCCGTACGGTCTCTGTGGACGCAAAGCACCACTGAACCAACCAGAGACCCGACGCGGCGTGGCAGAGGAAATAAGGCGATATCGAGCTGAAGCTGCCGCCTCCTTTTGCCCGGCATTCGAGTAATTAAATCGGGTCACGGTTAAAAGGTTTTCACGTTCTGCTTTTGCTTCTTACGGGCGGATAATAGCCCCGACACCGTCTTTTGTCCATGCTCTTTGAGCAAGGGATAAGGCCGAGTCGGGCTCTCGGCTGAACAGTTCCAGTCCCCCTCCTCCTCCTCCTCCTCCTCCTCCTCTTCTTCTTCTTCTTCTTCCTCCTCCTCCTTCCTCCTCCCAGTGGTGGCGAGGCATCCTTCGGCTTAAAGCTTCATTAATCTTTTGTCCCCGCGCTGATGAAATATCAGCAAAAGCAGCGCGCAAACAAGCGCTGAATGGCAGCGGAAGCAGCGAGGTAGAATGGGAGTGAAAAGGTTGCCTGGCAGTTCTAAGCTGGAACCGGCATTGTAGCCACCACCACCACCACCACCACCACCACCACCACTATCATCATAGCATCGTGCAGCAGCTAAGGGGGCTCCTGTAGGAACGGGAGGAGCAAAAGGCTACAAAGAGAAGGCTTTTAAGCTCATCAATACACGGACTCGATTATTATAATTCCACGAATCTTGGTAATGAAGCGTCTTTGAGGTCTGGCTACTCATCCCACCAGCTCCTCACAATGGCGTCTCCCTGCGTTCTGCGCTGGGCTTCTTTCTGCGCGAGGTTCTTGACTCAGCCAAAAGCGATGAAATTAGAAGAGGTCACAGATCTCTGGCAGGGTGAGCGTAGGTCAGGCCCCGTGCCTGATTGCGCGGCACCGGAGCCGTTGGGTTTTTGTCCGAAGCCGATGAAGGGCAGAAGAAAAGGATGCACTTTATTATAGTCCTCTGTTGTTGGCGGGTGTGGTGTGACGAGGCCGAACAAAGCCGGGCCCTCGCGGTGGAAAGATGAGCCTTTGTGATGCGCGATGTTCGCTGTGTTGTCAATTCAGTCTTTTCCGCTGCCAGTGGCCGCGGCGGACGGTGTCGACCTACATGATTGAAACGCGCGGGAATCAAAGGATGAACTCTGCAGCAAGTGGACCTCGAACTGCCCATCTTTTGTGAGTTTTGGATTGAAAGAAGGAGGGAGAGGTGTGGGTGATGAAAAAGGGGAGTTTGGGGGGTGGGGGTGGGGTGGGGGGTGGGGGCGAGAGGGCTCTGCAACCGATATTAGAGGCACTGAAAATGGCCAAGCGGTCTCCACCTTAGAGTCATCAGCTCACGTTTCGGTCAGCCTGGGTCATGAGCGGTTCGGTCCTGCTCAGCCTTGTGCTCTGTCTCTTGCGCGTCTTTCGAGGAAGCCGGACTGAGCGCCTAGTCCTCTGTCGGATCAGGACTATGGTTCAGGCACGTGGGGCTGACGTGTGCTGCTGCGTGTTGAGCGGTAAGGCGTTCGGTTGGTAAGCAGACGGACGCCGGTTCCATTCCCCGCTTTTGCGGTCCTTTCTGTTCATACCCCCCCCCTCCCCCCCCTTCTTACTCAAGCAATCACGCAAGCAAGCAGCCAAGCAAGAGGCAATAACCACAACTGTATATTCGAGGGGGAAATAGACCAACACACACACACAACACACACACACACACAAACCACACCACCACCACACACACACACACACACACATGCAGGCGCGCGCGCACGCACGCACGCACGCACACACGCACGCACGCACGCACGCACGCACGCCAGAAACACACACCACAAAACACACACACAACATACACCACACACACACGCGGCGCGCGGCGGCACAGCAACAAAAACAGGAAACACACACACACACAACCAACACACACACACACACACACACACACAAAACCACAACACAAACAAAACACACCACACACACACACACACACGCGCGCGCGCTCTCTCTCTCTCTCTCTCTCCTTCTCCCTCTCTTCTCTCCTCTCTCTCTCTCTCTCTCTCTCTCTCTCTCTCTCTCTCTCTCTCTCCCTCTCTCTCTCTTTACTCCTCCCCTAAATTACTTCTGATTTCTTTCTTTGTTGTGTGGTGTGTGTGGTGCGTGCGCGCGCGTGTGGGTGGGTGGTGGGTGGGTGCATGCGAGCGTGTGTGTGTGTGTGTGGCGTGCGCGTGTGTGGGTGGGTGGTGGGTGGATGGGTGCATGCGAGCGTGGGGTGTGTGGTGGCGAGCGTGTGTGTGTGTGTGTGTGTGTGTGCGGGCGCGTGTGGGTGGGTGGGAGGGTGGGGGGGGTGCATGCGAGCGTGTGTGTTGGCGAGCGTGTGTGTTGGGTGCATGCGAGCGTGTGTGTGTGTGCCGCGCGCGGTGTGGTGGGTGGTGGGTGGGTGCAGCGAGCTGTGGGGTGTGTGTGTTTTGTGTGTGTGTGTGTGTGTGTGGGGTGCGCGCGCGCGCGTGGGTGGGAGGTTGGGTGGGTGCAGCGAGCGTGTGGTGTGGGTGCATGCAAGCGTGTGTGTGTGTGTGTGCGCGCGCGTGTGGGTGGGTGGGTGGGTGCATGCGAGCGTGTGTTTTGTGTGGCATGCGAGCGTGTGTGTGTGGGTGCAAAGCGAACGTGGGGTGTGTGTGTGCGTGCGCGCGTGGGGGGTGGGTGGGTGCATGCGAGCGTGTGTCTCCGTGCGCGCCCGTGTGTGGTGTGTGTGTGTGTGTGTGTGTGTGTGTGTGTGTGTGTGTATGTGTGATATAAGGAAGACCGTTCTGTATTTGTTCGTTGAATGTCAAGATCGAATCAATAAACTCCACACGACCCGAGAAATTAATGTCGCCCCAAAAAGGTACACAGACCCATACGTGTGATCAGAATGGCTGCCCATTAATCAAGAAAATGGGTCGGGCAAAACGCAGCGGCATAGCAAAGCAGAGTGATTTGATGCCAAACCCGTCTTCTTAATCTTATTTTATGGTTATGGTCACTACAATGTAAATCAAGGCCCCGCGCGTCAGAGGCTTCTGCACGTTAAGCATCCCACGACAGGGGAAAAATGTTTGAGAAAATATATCTGTTTATTAGCGTGACCCCTCTCCAGCTGGTTTCCATGAAGGAATTGACCCGATTATCCCAGGGAGAAAATCCAGAAGGGACAAAAATTTATACGAATAGTCCCCCCGAAGAAAAAAATACAGCTGGCTTTAACTAGGACGCGACCATTGGGGTATCATGCGGAGGTGTACTGTGGACGCAGAAATTAAGGTACCATTTGCAGAGAACACAGAGCTCTCGAATGTTCTATCTGGAAATCCTGGAGCAGATCAGAATATGGATCTGCGTGCTTCGTCTTTGGATTATGTATCTGACTATTTGGGGCGGAGAGGGGAGTGCATGAGTTAAATGCAAACGGAACTGTAACCGCAATGGGTCAGGGAATGGAGTACATGAGTTAACTGCCCTGACGTGGACCTCTCGACGCGTGAGCAGGTTTGGTCTAGCGGTAAGGCGTTAGGCTGGTAAGTAGAGGGACCTCGGTTCGAATCTGCTTCGGCTCTCCTTTCTCTTCAAAAGTTGTGGTCTGCGGACACTGTCTTGTGACTCTGTCCCTCACAATTAATGAAATATTAAAATGGCTCTCATCGCTGCCCATCTTAATGCAGAAGTCGTTCTGGTGGTGACAGTGTAGCGATAGGTATATAATCTCCCTCTTCCCCCACCTCCATACCCCCTCCCCCCCCCTTCTCCCCGTCCCTAATAAGCCTCATGGTTTCTGTGGACGTTAAGCACTATGTTTACTTACTGACGTGGACCTCTCGACGCGTGAGCAGGTTTGGCCTAGCGGTAAGGCGTTAGGCTGGTAAGTAGAAGGACCTGGGTTCGAATCTGCTTCGGATTGGCTCTCCTTTCTCTTCAAAAGTTGTGATCTGTGGAGACTGTCTTGTGACTTAGTCCCTCACAATTATGAAACATTAAACTGGCTCTCATCGCTGCCCATCTTAATGCAGAAGTCATTCTGGTGGGGACAGTGTAGCGATAGGTATATAATCTCCCTCTCCCCCACCTCCATGCCCCCTTCCCCCCTTCTCCCCGTCCCGTATGCTCATAATATGTAGCTGAATGATGTATGGCATGTGTTCATCTGGCGCTGTGAGCACGCTATGTTTTGTGTGGAAATTCTCATGTATAACGTTTCATTCACTCATTCATGCCTATATGTATATAAATAATGCCTGTAATTTGATCATCTATTCATCAGTGGCTTAGCAAGGACTAGTTGTTAGACGGGTTTTGACTGAACCTAAACTACAATCCTTGTAAAATAAAGTTTTCGAGTTCGAGTTCTCTCTCTCTCTCTCTCTCTCTCTTCTCTCTCTCTCCCCCCCCCTCCCCCCCCCCATCCCGCCTACCCTCCGATGCGGGGAGAGGACTGCATGAGTTACCCCCCTCTCTCTCTTCCCCCCCTCCCCCCGACTGTCTCTGTTTTGACTGAGTTTGTGGATGTGACTTGGCCCATCGGGTATAATTTATGCTTTTGGATGAGAAGTGTTTCAAATGTGTGCAGATTTATGGCGGTGTTTGTTCGTTCTAGGCGACCTTGTG
>JABMCL010000526.1:90000-122500 GCA_018857735.1 Alviniconcha marisindica
GTGTGTGTGTGTGTGTGTGTGTGGTGTGTGTGTGTGTGTGTGTGTGGTTCTGTGTTTGCGTGCGTGCGTGCGTGCTGCGTGCGTGTCGTGCGTGCTGTGCGTGTGTGTGTGTGTGTGTGTGTGTGTGTGTGTGTGTGTGTGTGTGTGTGTGTGTGTGTGTGTGTGTGTATGAGAGAGAGAGAGAGAGAGCATGTTCGTGTGTGGGTGTGGGTGTGGGTATGCGTGCGTGCGTGTGGCGTACTTGCGTGTGTACCGTCAGTCGTATGCATCAGTGTGTACGGGCAGGCGGGAGTAGAGGGGCCTGTGTACAGCCGATGTGGAGCACCAAAAAAAACAAAAAAACAAAAGCCACTTGTTCACCATTGTATGACAATACAAGGTCTGGTGTTGAATCATACTTAGCAGTCGCCACCTATGGATGGCCCGTCAGTAAAGTAACTCTCTAACCTCGTCATACCAACAGCAATAGCACTGCCGGTGCCGGCAGTCGCTGGACTGACAGTCCAAGACGTGAAGCATTCTCAGTGTATGGATTGACGCGGGGAAGACCCATTCTGCAAGGTACAGAAGGATGCCGGGTATAACTGAAACTAGCTCCTAGTGAGCCGGTTTGGCCTAGCGGTAAGCGGAGGGACCTCGGTTCGAATCCGCTTCGGCACTCCTTTCTCTTCAAAAGTTTGTGGTCTGTGGACACTGTCTTGTGACTTTGTCCCTCACAATTATGAAACATTAAAATGGTTCTCATCGCTGCCCATCTTAATGCAGGTCGTTCTGGTGGTGACAGTGTAGCGATAGGTATATACTCTCCCTCTTCCCCCACCTCCATACCCCCTTCCCCCCATTCTCCCCGTCCCTAATAAGCCTTATGGTTTCTGTGGACGTTAAGCACCATGTTTACTTACTTACTTACCGGTTTGGTTCAGAGCTCAGGCCGGAGCTGTGTGAAAATAGAGGTGGTCGTCCTGGGCTCCCGTCACTAATAAGCCTACGGTTTCTGTGGACGTAACTAACAACACTCAACCAAGCCGGTTTGGCCCAGCGGGTAAGGCGTTGACTGAGGCTGGAAAGCCGCAGCGGAGGGACCTCGCCGGGTCCGAATCCGCTTCGGCTCTCCTTTATCTTCAAAATTTGTGGTCTGTGGACCCTGTCTTGTGACTTTGTCCCTTACAATTCCGTAATAAAACATTCAAATGGCTCTCATCGCTGCCCGTCTTAATGCAGGAGTCATTCTGGTGGTCGACAGTGTAGCGATAGGTATATCATCATGTAATCTCACTGAGTCCCCTTCCGCGGTCTCCACTGATACCCCCCTTCTTTCCCCCCACCGCTTCTCCCCGTCCCTAATAAGCCCTATGGTTTCTCTGGACGTTAAGCACCATGTTTACTTACTTACTAAACTAACTCCAACAGTGTGGTGTCACTATCCGCCTGGAGTGTCACACTGCCGGATTTTTCAGTTCCGCCCTTCGATTTGCCAGGGCCGTATGGCAGGAAAGCCGAAGTTCACATGAACGGAAAATACAACTGCATCGTAGTCTGCAGCATCTTGAGACCTATATGCCAGGTGCTTGCTGTTCGAGGATTCATTTTCAGTTCAGCGACTATCCCTCGGCGGAAGCTGTTTGACAAACTGATCCCGGCCATTCAGTTGCCGTTGAGAGGTCGAGAGTCAAATGTGGCCAATACAAACTGAGAAAAATGGTCTTTGATTTGGGGAAGAAAAAAGAAGCCTCATGTACAACTCACTATCTCTGGCCAGATAGTTAAAGAAGTCAAAAAATTCAAATTTTGTCTTCTATATATGTCCACAGTCATAGTCTTCAAAATGTTGGACATAAATTATTCGGTAGAAGAAGAAGGGACAAAACTGCTTTTCTTCAGTGGTCTGCAATAACAAGACCGCAGTTATCTTTCCTTAAAGTTTGTTCGGTTGTTGTAGCTTTTTCTGCTGAACTCATAACCAAAAAAAGACCCCACCCCACCCACCCCCCAAGTATGATGTTCTTTCATTAGCAAAAATATAATTTCGAGCTGGCATTAGAGTTAAAGATTGTCGTCTAACCTCACCGATTTGACATATTTTTGTGTTATTTCATCAGGTTCAGCTGGAAAGACACGTCAGACAACTGGTTTCATTGGTTGACGGAAGGTGACGTCACTCTATGGCGGCATCTCACCAAAAACAACTACATGCTGGTAAGTTATTTTGTTGTTTGATGACTCGATAACGCTGTCTGTCATATCGAAGGTGTTGTTTTTTTAATCAAAAACTTGCTCTGTTCTTCAACAATTATTTGTGCTTTAAATTGTGGTGCTGTTTGACGCTAAACAAGGGTCACACAAGCTTTGCCGTCTGTGAAAGTGAAACGTGGTCTGCGAAGGCTGTGAAGTGACTTACTTTCCCTTTGGAATATGACCACTAATACAGTTGTAGATCCACCACTGTGCCAATCGTTTTCTTCATAACTGATCATGCGACTCTGTTGTTTTCACACAGCTTCGGGGTACATACTGCTCTTGTGTATCTTTGGTGTTTGAACCGCTGATCATGTTCATCAAAACTGTTTCTGACTGAACAACTTCACAGAAGTGGTGTCTGCAAAGTCGGTAGAGGAATTTCGATCCCTCATCTCGACTCAACATTAAGTGCTCTCCCCGTTTTTTCGTCGACATTTATGCCAGGACATGGCCCAAGTCGACGTAACTATCAAGATCAAGATCAAGATCATGTAGATGTACTGGACCCAAGAATCGTAAAATGGTCACTATTACTATTAGTATTAATCGTAAATTGGTCACTATTATTATATTAACAATGAGTATTATTACTATTAATATTATGTCGAGTTTAACTTAATGTGGAGACCTGTACTCTATCCCTCTGATTCAGACGTTCACAAGTGTAGAAAATCATAGACCATAGAAAACCTTTCTGAACATGCTCTGGCAAGGCTAGACTATTATCACTATAACTATAGTTTAAGGAAAAGTGCACCTTACTCAAAACCTGACCCTAACAAGTAACGTGCTGTCTCTAAAGAGTACACACACACACACACACACACACACACACACACACACACACACACACACACACACAAACTTGCCATAAAGCTCTCTCTCTCTCTCTCTCTCTTCTCTCTCTCTCTCTCTCTCTCTCTCTCTCTCTCTCTCTCTCTCTCTCTTTCTCTCTATCTCTGGTTTGTTTGATTGTTTGAAAACTGGTCAAAGAAAATAACAGCTGTAGTAGTATGTGACTATGTCTGATCAAATGCATTTGTTTGTTTGTTTGTTTCATGTTTGTTTGTTTTTCACTTCATTTACGCTAATCTGGTAAAATACCACAGCCATTCTTGGTAAACTTAGCCTACTGCCAATATACCAGCATGTAATGCATTCCATCTACTATTAGTACTAAACTGAAACTACTTTGAATGCAAATTGCAATAATAGAGAAAGAAAAAAAATTATTAAAAACTTCTCTTCACAATATCATCTTGCAAATGATGTAGCAGCTTTTATTTTTTCCTCCTGTCTCTGAGTGACAGGGTAATGATAATGCTACCACCATACCAGCTCTGCAGTTTCTTTCAGTCATCACTGGTGTCTGCCATTCAACAGCAGTAGTTACCCACAGGGTTGCCTTTCCATCAATCAGTGCATGCATTCATATATATATATATATATATATATATATATATATAGATATATATATATATACATGTGGCATAACATGATAGTGATACATGACATCTAGTTTGGTGGTGGCATGGTATTGGTATATCATGTACTATGTAGGACTTTCAGATATGACTGCCTGATGAAAAGTGAATCATGGCCCTTTGTCACTGTTATACATAAATTATAATCTATTGTTTTTTGTTGTTGGTATTGTTGATCACTTTTATATATATAACGCTATTCTCCGCTCTGGAGCAGACTTGCTTTGTTCTTGTCGCATGTGATTCTAAATGAGTGACTAGCTTTTGATCGCATGTTTTGAATATATATGAATATATCCACCAGAATAGTGTACTTACACCACTGTTTGGTTGTTGCATGGGGTGCCACATAAAACTGCTGCCATCTCGGCGCAAGTTCTGTGTGCACCATGCAACCATGCATGGGCCATGTCATGTCGCTTAAATATATATTTATGTATTTTGTGATACTGATAGTGATACGTAATGATACTGATATGATATGGCCTGCTATGTTTATAATGTTAAATATATGAAAGTGTCCATCTTTTTCTCTACAGGTTGAAGCATAAACCTATCAGTATCACCATGCAGCGTCGAAGGAGGGGAGGCAACCTGGGAGTGCTGCTCCTGGCCGCACAGATCATGAACATTGGATTAGAAAATATTCCTCCGGTCACTTTGGCTCTTGTAGCCGCTCAGACAGCCATCTTCCTAAACTTCCTTCCACAGTACTTCTATTCGGCGGCGAGTGTGTGCATGAGTACTTACCTCGTATGGCACAGGCAAGACTGGAAGCGACTGATTCTGTCACAGTTTTTTCACGCCGATGACATGCATCTGTATTTCAACATGGCCTCTTTGCTGGTCAAGGGGCGAAGCTTGGAACGAAGATTAGGCAGTGCTTATTTCTTTTGGATGGTAAGTAGTTTCCTGCGATGCAGCTGTATAATATATTATATGAAAATATTTCACTTCTTGATTAATCTGCAATGGAGCTCATAGTCATAACCTTAACACTATAACAGTTGTCAGCCCACTAGAACGATCATCACTGAAATATTTTTTTAATTTTCTTTCTTATTGGTCATCAGCTGGCTTCTCTCTCTACTTCTGTCCTCTCTCTCCCCCCTCAAAAAAAGAAGAAAAAATACTTTAAAAAAAACAACTGAACTAAGAGTAAGAGTAAGATAGGGTTCTCAACAAAAGAGAGAAAAAAACAAAAAACAGGCTGTCCAGTATTAGTATTACTGTATTACTATTACATAGTTTATTTGTTTATTTATTTCTCTCTCTTTTTTTTTTTTCTTTCTTTTTTTTCCTTTTTAAATTTGTTATGTCATCACTTGTATAAATAGTTTAGTGTATACTGTAAACATTAACGTTTACATGTATACTAATAATTATATGATGTCCTGTTTGTACCCGACAGTGGGCTACCAAGGTCAAGGATGTTGAGAACCCTATCTTACTCTTAGTATCTGTGATGGGTGCACTCTGAGTCGTTTTATATTATTGTCAGTAGCCAATTACATAATTTAACCTTTTTAAGTCTCAGGATTGAGTAGGACTGAAGAACCTTCCAATGATGATGAAGTGATGCTTAATGTCCTCAGATGTCAGATGACATATTAGGGACAAGTTGTGACCAATGCCAAAGCATGGTTCAATAATTCTTTACGTCCACGGAAACCAGAAGGCTCGTTAGGACGGACAGCTCAGGACGGCCACCTCGACTCTCACACAGCTCCTGAACTATGAGAACCGTCCAAGCTCATTTAAATTCTTTTATAACCATGTTGATATGACAGACTGTGTTTACAGTGCTGACCAGTGTCTGTTAACTGACCCTGTGTTAATATGACAGATTGTGTTTACAGCACTGACCCTGTGTTGATATGACAGACTGTGTTTACAGTGCTGACCGGTGTCTGTTAACTGACCCTGTGTTGATATGGTTTACAGTGCTGACCAGTGTCTGCTAACTGACCCTGTGCTGATATGACAGACTGTGTTTACAGTGCTGACCAGTGTCTGTTAACTGACCCTGTGTTGATATGGCAGACTGTGTTTACAGTGCTGACCAGTGTCTGTTAACTGACCCTGTGTTGATATGGCAGACTGTGTTTACAGTGCTGACCAGTGTCTGCTGACTGACCCTGTGTTGATATGATGGACTGTGTTTACAGTGCTGTCCAGTGTCTGCTGACTGACCCTGTGCTGATATGACAAGACTGTTTACAGTGCTGACCAGTGTCTGCTAACTGACCCAGTGTTGATATGACAAGACTGTGTTTACAGTGCTGACCAGTGTCTGCTAACTGACCCAGTGTTGATATGGCAGACTGTGTTTACAGTGCTGACCAATGTCTGCTGACTGACCCTGTGTTGATATGACAATGTTTACAGTGCTGAACAGTGTCTGTTAATTGACCCTGTGTTGATATGACAGACTGTGTTTACAGTGCTGACCAATGTCTGCTGACTGACCCTGTGTTGATATGATGGACTGTGTTTACAGTGCTGACCAGTGTCTGCTGACTGACCCTGTGCTGATATGACAAGACTGTGTTTACAGTGCTGACCAGTGTCTGCTAACAGACCCTGTGTTGTGCAGGTGGCTGTCTTTACAGTGCTGACCAGTGTCTGCTATATTGGCATCAACCTGATTCTAGAAGATCGCCTGCACGACCACTTCTATGCCACCCAGTGTGCGGTTGGCTTTTCAGGTACACCGTTTATATTAATAATAATAATGGAAATTTGTAAAGCGCCTACCCTGCGTCTCAAAGTGCTGAACAAGCATACACACATAATGTATATCAAGATGGAAAATGTTATCCAAAAAAATAAATATGTATATATATCGACAAGTGTTCAAGCATAATTATGCAAAAGATGCACACACACCACACACACACACACACACACACACACACACAACACACACACACACACACTGTACAGACTGATGGAGTGAAGGACAATGTGGTTTAACTGAAATATTCTGAGAAGAGAAATGTCTTGAGTTGGCTTTTGAAGGAAGAGAGAGTAGCAGAGTGCCTGATGTCTTGGGGGAGATTGTTCCAGATGTGGGGCCAAAGTGTGAGAAAGTGCGAAAGCCATGGGTTTTGCGGTTGAAGCGTTGGATTTTGAGCATGCGTGTGTCTGACGAAGAGCGGAGAGATGGGAAGGACTGTAAAGGTGTAGCAGCTCAGAAAGATAAGAGGGAGCGGAACCTGTGATTGCGTTGTAACACATGCAAGCAGTTTTGTATTTTATCCGTTCAGAAATTGGGAGCCAGTGGAGTTGCTGTAGGAGAGGTGTGCAGTTTTGATGGCGTGGAGCTCTGAGAATGAGGCGTGCAGCAGTATTTTGGACTTTCTGCATTGGTTGAATTACAGAGCTCAGAATGCCCATGAGGAGAGAGTTGCAGTAGTCTAGTGTGGACAATACACAAGTAGTTACAAGTTGTTTTGCTGCATCTTCTGTGGGGTACCTACGGATGGAGCTGATGCGTTTTAGTTCATGTTGTTCTTTTTTTCTTTTCTTTTTTCTCTTTCTTGATGCTGGTATTTTATCCCTTGCAAGGAATTTTGGTGGCCTTACCTGGGTAAGGGTACAGCAGCTGCAAGAGCAGTGTTACCCATTCTTGCCAGTGTGTGTGTGTGTGTGCAGTGTTTTTGTGTGTCCAAAGCTCCAAGCGTGCCAGTGCTTGTTTTTTTTAATGTGCATGCAGGTGTTAATGCATTTGATTTCTTGCGCAGTACGGATACTGTAACTTTAAGGGCATCTATACTGCAAGTTGGCTCAGGGAGACAAATTGAGTTGGACTTGCAGCAGCATTGCAGTTTATTTTCATTCAGACAATTGTGTATACATGCATGTACACACACACACACACATATATATATATATATATATAGACACATATATATATTATCTCAATATATGTTTACTTTTTGTTTTCTCATCCCACATTTTTTTTAATGCCTTTTTAATAAGACCTTGTTATAGTCTCATCAGTTTAGTGTGTGTGTTTTTTTCTTTCTTTTTTCCCCTCCCTGTAACAAGATTGGGGTGTGGAAGGGGAGGGATGTGTTATGAACCATCTCGTCGATCTGACAGCCCTCAGTTTTTGTCTGTGTTAAATGTTATAGGTGTCAGTATACTGCAGTTTTTTTTAGTTTGCATTATTTAAAAATAATGACACTAAACTGTGTCTTCACAGTGCTCTCTCTCTCTCTCTCTCTCTCTCTCTCTCTCTCTCTCTCTCTCTCTCTCTCTCTCTCTCTCTCTCCCCCTCCCTCTCTCTCTCTCTCTCTCTCCCTCCCCCCTCTCTCTCTCTCTCCCTCTTCCCCCTCCCCACCCCCCACCCCCCACCAGTGAGTTTGGGTACACCAGAGAATAGCGCTATACAAAAGTTATCTATTATTATATTATTATTATTATTACTCTTGGTGTTGTTTTTTCACCTCACAAAGATTTGCTTTGTTTTTAGCTGATACTGTGTGTTGCAGGTGTCCTGTTTGCCTTGAAAGTGGTGACCACACACTTTGCACCCGCAGGCCTTCACTACGCCCTGGGTTTCATTCCGGTCCCATCCCGCATGCTTTACTGGGCAGAGCTGTTGATCATACAGATGATTACACCTAACGCATCGTTTACAGGTAGGTAAACCATGTCACCCACACAATCACATTGTACTGGGCAGAGCTGTTGATCATACAGATGATTACACCTAACGCATCGTTTACAGGTAGGTAAACCATGTCACACACACAGTCACATTGTACTGGGCAGAGCTGTTGATCATACAGATGATTACACCTAATGCATCATTTACAGGTAGGTAAACCATGTCACACACACACACACACACACACAAACACAAACACACACATGCTTGGGTTCAGCATGCACATGTGCACACACACACACACACACACACACACACACACACACACACACACACACACACACACACACACACACACACACACACACACATGCATGTACACACACACAAACACACACATTGTATAACACACAAAATAACTTTTGAGGGAGAGAGAGAAGCATGCTACTGGATCTGTTCTATCATTATCAGGGAAACACTCAGACTTCTGGTGGAGAAAGTGTGTTTTGTGTATGCAGCCGTTCTGGTGTGTTTGCTGCATATGTGACGAAAAGGGTATTTTTTGTGTGTGCAGGCATTCTGCTGGGTTTTCTGTATATCTGATGGAGAGGGTATATTTGTGTGTACAGGTCACATCACAGGCATACTGGGGGGTTTGCTGTCTATCTAACAGAGAGGGTATATTTTGTGTCTACAGGTCACTTAGCAGGCGTACTGCTGGGTTTGCTGTATATCTGACAGAGAGGGTATATTTTGTATGTGCAGGTCACTTGGCAGGCATACTGGTGGGTTTGCTGTATATCAAGGGACCCCTGAAACCTCTGATGGACAGCTTTATACTGCCAGCTTCAGGTTTGTATTCACGTTCACACTGTTCACAGTGTCTTGATAGCATGACTTTTTGAACTCGTTCAAGACAGCAGGGTTTCTGCCCTGCTTTTCTCTGTGGACAGGCTTTGGGATGGATTTTTGTTTTTTTAACATGAAATTATGAAACCCAAAATATGACATAATAGTTTAAACTTTCAGGTTATGTTATTAATTAATAAGATATTCAAGCAGCTCATGCATAGATTTACTTTTCATAGATTGCAACTTTCAGGTTATGTTATTAATTAATAATATATTCAGGCAGCTTATGCATAGATTTACTTTTGATAGATTGGAACTTCAGGTTATGTTATTAATTAATAATATGTTCAGGCAGCTTATGCATAGGTTTACTTTTCATAGACTGGAACTTTCAGGTTATGTTATTAATTAATAATAATTATGTTCAAACAGCTTATGCATAGGTTTACTTTTCATAGACTGGAACTTCAGGTTATGTTATTAATTAATAATACATTCAAGCAGTTCATGCATAGACTACTTTTCGTAGATGTAGGATGAAAAAGATCATGTTTTTGCCAAGGCATGGCGCAGTTAACGCCCTAGAGTCGAGTCACTTGTTGATGTTGCATAATGAATGATATCACTTATCAGTTTTTTCGCATGAACCGTGCTTGAAAATGTCCAGGTCTGATTCCCCCAGTCTGAACTCTTTCAACAAATTCAGCATTGGTATTACACCATCACTGAGATCCCTGTCCGGCTGGATGATCGCATGCTGGTTGTGAGGGCACTGCCATTTTTGCCAGATATAAACACAGAGTCAGCCTGAATAAATGTTGGAGCCAATTAGCCCTTAAAGGATGTCACACAATCACACACTTGCAACAAAGACCGGAGTTGCATATGTACAGTAACTCAAACCTGGCATGCAAGTAATCACAAGGCATATAAATTCCACCAGAGGTACAGTCCCACATAGTAAACCATTTCCTAAAATGATTGTTAGTGCGGACAGCAAAAGAGGCAGAAAGACAGTAGTTACTTCCCTTTGACCATGTAATGGCCGACAAGTGACACAAACAGTCGTCAGGAAGAAGCATAATTGTGCCATATGACATTGTCTCCCCACTTTGATTTTTTCACTCAAAGCAAAATCACTACAACAGCATGCCCTGTGTATGCAGTCAGCCTTAGGTTAACAAAGACTGTTATAGATTAGTCATTGGGCATTACGAAGGGCAGTATTTGGAAAGACTGTTATAGATTAGTCATTGCAGTTGCCCTCAGAGCCAGTTACAAAGGGCAATATTTGGAAAGACTGTTATAGACAAGTCATTGTAACTAGCCGCAGAGCCACTTATGAAGGGCAGTATTTGGAAAGACTGTTATAGATTAGTCATTGTAGTTAGCCGCAGAGCCAGTTGTGAAGGGCAGTATTTGGAAAGACTGTCATAGATTAGTCATTGCTGTTAGCCGCAGAGCCAACTTATGAAGGGCAGTATTTGGAAAGACTGTTATAGATTAGTCATTGTAGTTAGCCGCAGAACCAACTATGAAGGGCAGTATTTGGAAAGTCTGTCATAGATTAGTCATTGCTGTTAGCCGCAGAGCCAGTTACAAAGGGCAATATTTGGAAAGACTGTCATAGATTAGCCATTGCTGTTAGCCGCAGAGCCAGTTACAAAGGGCAATATTTGGAAAGACTGTCATAGATTAGTCATTGCTGTTAGCCACAGAGCCAGTTACAAAGGGCAATATTTGGAAAGACTGTTATAGATTAGTCAGTGCAGTTAGCCACAGAGCCAGTTACGAAGGACAGTAAGTCTCCCTGCCCGTTCTTTTGGATGCGAATCCCACACTCTTGGCATACGCTGTCTCTGCTGATGCTCTGGTCTTTCCGTTTGCAGCTACTCGCTACAGAGGCGGAGGGCAGAGAACTGGCTACAGACAGAGGAGCTGGTTTTCCTCCAGCGGTACGGCAAGCGGCGCCTACCCGTCAGCGCCCGACTGGGACTACGATCAGTACACCGGAGGACTGTCGGAAGAGGAGCAGCTCAGGCGGGCTATGGGAAGCAGCCGGCAGGACAACTTTCAGCCACCGCCGCCGCCCCACCGGGCCCAGGTTGGAAGATCCTGCCTCATCTGTGTTGCACTTTTCAGGGGTTGCAAATTAATGCGCAGAGAAACCGCGTTTTTAACAGAAAATAAACCTCTCTCGCGCAACTGCTCAAACCCCGTGTGCTTACTGTAGGCAAAAAAGTCCAGACCTGTATGACAGAATGCGTTTTATTAAAGGCTTTGTAAAAGTAAGAAGTCTCTCTCTCTCTTGTTCTCTCTCTGATGTCGGGGATGTGAAGTCGGTTGTCAGAACAAATGGACTTTGACAGATGCCAGGCCATGGTGGGTGACATTGAATGAGGTCTGTGGTAGTTCACTGCCTACATTACTTTCCAGCTGCATCACTTGTTTCCGGCTGTTAGTTTGCATGCAGGACTGACCACATTTGCGAAAGACAATGCGGAAAACTGACTGTAGTCATGACAGTAGTTCTGAACTAGTTCCACCCACTAGCTCTGAACCGGTAGATAATAGGCCACCTACTCAAGAAGGTAAACCAGCCGGGAATCTGCCAGTACCAGTGAAAGACCAAGATCTAACCAGGCACCGGTTGTTGTTTTTGTGTGCAAATTTCTAGCAAGCTAGATAAACAAATTGACCGAAAAACTGCTGTGAGTCTTTTACATTCCATTTATATCAATAATGGTTCTTGATGCTTCTGTGCTTTGGTCCCCTTTAACTGACAGGTGTTTGGTTGTTTATTTTTTCCACTTTAGCTCTGATCCAAACACAAAAAGGTTCAAGTGAACGCTTATTTATTTTAACATGTACACACAGTATGGAAATTTTCAGGGAAATCCCCTTTATCAAGTCACAAAACAACACTTAAACAACAGATAAATGGTCAGAAACGGTGAAAAATGAAACAAAAAGACTTATCTTGTTGTGGTTGAGTTTTTACAGCTTGTTCAGTGCTTGGAAGATTGTTGGCATGACAGTGACATGTGAACAAGCTGCAAAAACTCAACCAAAACAAGATCAATCTTTTTCTTTTCTTTTTCATCGTTTCTGACCGTTTATCTGTTGTTGAAGTGTCATTTTGCGGCTTGATGAAGGGGATTTCCCAGAAAATTTGCATACTGTGTGTCCGTCTTAAAATAAATAATCATTCGTTTGAACCTTTTTGTGTTTGGATCTTGTTTTAGAATGCTAGCAGTCATTCTGTTTCGGATTGTTTTGTTCACTTCAGCTCTTTTTGACCTTTTTCCTGACAGTCTGTTCCCTGTTTTCCAGGACTGTACCCAGACCTTGACGAGCTGAGAGAGAGACGGGCGGCACGCTACCAGTAACCGATCAGCTTTTTCTCCCAGACTTTGCAAGTTCTCTTTCTGTGAGGAGCGGCGCTGGCCACTACAGCTGACAGTGCCCATGTTCTCCAAAACTGCCAAAGATGCCAAACTGTGATTGTTTAGGAGCGTCTCTGTGGCTTTGCAAGTTCTCAAACGGCGACTGTTTAGGACTGTCTAGGACCTCCATCCTCATGGTCCGTCAGCATGATGTGCTCGGGAACGTGTCGCTGCGCATAAACTTGCAGTTTTTTCCTTGGTGCTGTTTTCTGAAGACAAATCGCTGATTTCTGAGCAGCGAGAGTTGTGTAGGGTGAGGTTATTACTTTTTACTTTTGTTTCTGTCCATTCCTTTAAAACAGTTTTTTTTTTAAATCTGGTTGTGGTACCCATAAGTCAGACAATGGTCAACAATACCAGCATTTTCTAACTGTAATAATTAATTTTATGTTGTTATTATTTTTTAACCAGGGTAACATTTGACTTGAACTTGTTGAAGGAAATAACTCTGAAAATGTGTGTATGTATGGTTTGGTTTTGTGGCTATGGATTTGGCTTCGAAAAACGTTTACGTATACAAGAAGAGTTTTGGAATGTGCCCTTGTTTATGACCCTGTGCAGTTGACAGGACATTAAGATTCAGTCGCTAACTAACCTACCTCTGCATCCATTTATCCCTGGTCTGGAACCAGTTACCAATACCGTTCTGTGTCCACAGCCTTCTTCATCAGTTCAAATAAATCTTTGTGTTCTTAGCAGGTTCTCTTCCGCCCATGCTGAATAATGTACCGCAGTAGCAACACACACACACACACATGCGTGCACCCACACACACATGTGTGCACACACACACACGTGTGCACACACACACATGTGCACACATGCACACACACATACATACACACACACATGCACACACACATACGCACGCACACATACACACGCTCACATGGGTGCATGCGCTTGCACATAACCACGTTTCTAAATAACCTTTGATATCAATTTGTAACATCCATGGAGCCATGAATCAGGAGCCAGGACAGAGGCTGAGCCCTGCCTGCCCATTTCATGCAATCAAGGAATGGGGGTGGGGGGGTGGGGGGTCAGTTGAGATACTTTTGTCTTAGGTAGATGTGTGGGTCCACGTCCATCATCTCTCGCAATCGCCTGCGGCAGCGTTGTAGGAGTCAGCTTCAGGGTGGCTCCCTCTGCACGTTGAATTTTTTCCACGCCCCTCACGGCACTAGATACATTGTCATGTTTTGCTCACCCTCTTGTCTTAGGTAGATGTGTGGGTCTATGTCCATCCTCACCATCGCCTGCAGCAGCGTTGTAGGAGGAAGCTTCAGGGTGGCTCCCTCAGCACATTGAATTTCTTCCATGGCACTAGGTACAGTCAACGATGAGAAGTGGTTTGCAGTTTTGCTCACCCTCTTGTCTTAGGTAGATGTGTGGGTCCACGTCCATCATCTCTCACCATCGCCTGCGGCGCCGTTGTAGGAGTCAGCTTCAGGGTGGCTCCCTCTGCACGTTGAATTTCTTCCATGGCCCTCACAGCACTAGATACATTGTCATATTTTGCTCACCGTCTTGTCTTAGGTAGATGTGTGGGGATCCCTTCTGCTGGGAACACAGATATATATATGAAGGGTTTCCACCTTTTAAGCCCGGTGTAGGTCAGAGTATAGTTTTGCATGCTTCTCTGCTGCCAGGAAAAATATGACATCCACATTTCTGCCTTCCTGTTTCGTTCAGGTTGTGTGTGTGCGTGTGTGTGTGTGTGTGTGAATGCGTCTTCTCTTGTGGGTCTTTGTGCTTAACTTGATGTCACTACAAAGCACTACACTTCACAATTGTCCCTTTTAATCAATTAATGCTTTGCTATCCAACAGGGCATATGACTGTTACTGTTTGCTTTTAGGGTGTTGGATTCATCTACATGTGTATGTGGATATTTCACTGTAACTTCATTATGTATGCTGGGGTGCTCTTCTTCAAGATTTTGTGCATTTTATCCAGTTTTGTACACCGGATAAAGAAAGTAAAATGAAAACCGATTTCATGACAGCATTCACTTTTGTTTGTTTGTTGTTGAGACAATAATAAAAGATACATTTGGTTGAGTTTTGTTTTTAATGTGCACGTTCCCAAACATTTGGGAGCACAGTTCTGCTCATATTGGGGAAACTGAACTTGCATCAAATTAATTTCATACTGTGGAACATGAGCCTCATCTCTTGTGGTTGTACTCAATTCATCCATGGGACTGCCCCCCCCACCCCCCCCCCCCCCTCCCCCCCACCACACCTCTGCCCTCACCCCCACAGACTTCATGTTGTGGAAAATACAGCCTAACTGAAAGTAGTTTTACAATGAACTGTCTTTCAATGAAAGGAGAGAACTCTGTCACTTCCTGCTACTGCATAGTATTAATAATGTAACCATGTGCATCTGCACATTGTCTTTGTGTTGTACTCTGTATGTCGCTCTGTCAGTGTCAGAGTTTTTTTACTCTCTTTTGTGTGTGGACGTCATTCAATCTTTTACATGTTATTTGATTTCAACGTCACAAGAAGATGTAGAGAGAATGTGAGAAAAAACAAGGTGACACCAACTGCCTCTCATACATACCATCAGAAAAAAAAGAAATAAAAACCGAGGAACCTCTGGCTGTGGCTCGTTTGTTGTTGCCTACTTCCAACCAGCTAGTTTCATCATTCCATCGACTGTTACCATTTACAATAACAACAAATATTTGTAAAGCACAGACCTCTAATATAAAAAGTGATCTCAGATCACAAGAAGCCAATCATAGTTCAGGAGCTGTGTGAGAGTCGAGGTGGCCATCCTGGGCTGTCCGTCCTAACGAGCCTTCTGGTTTCCGTGGATGTAAAGCTATACTGAACCATGCTTCGGCATTGGTCTCAGTTTGTCCCTAACATGTCAACCGACATCTGAGGACATTAAGCAACACAACCACCACAAGAAGCCAAACAGCAAGACCTACACTACACACACACACACACACGCACACACATCAGTCAACAGAAATAATTCAAGAGTGGAAAGGGTAGAGAATTTGCTGACAGTTGTAAGTTTTAAAGAAATGGATCTTCAGAACAGTGGTTGACATTCAAATCAGTAAACATATGATGGTTAGTCAAAGAACTGTTAGTTTTCCGGAAGCAACGGACAGCCATTTCACGGATGATGACGACGAGTATGAAGCTGATGACTCGTACAATAGAGGTGATCCCCGATTCTGCGTAAGGAGAAGAAGAGTGAAATTGTGCCAAGGGGATGATGACAATGCTCCAGTGTTAACTGTCAAAACGATTAGCATTGTACAGTCTTCCTGACCCAACATAATGTTGCAAAATGCTCCAGTGTTAACTGTCAAAACGGTTAGCAGTTGTACAGTCTTCCTGACCCAACATAATGTTGCACAATGCTCCAGTGTTAACTGTCTTTTATAGTCTTCCTGACCCAACATAATGTTGCACAATGCTCCAGTGTTAACTGTCAAAACAGCATTTTATAGTCTTCCTGACCCAACATAATGTTGCAAAATGCTCCAGTGTCAACTGTCAAAACAGCATTGTACAGTCTTCCTGACCCAACATAATGTTGCACAATGCTCCAGTGATAACTGTCAAAACAGCATTTTATAGTCTTCCTGACCCAAAATATTGTTGCAAAATGCTCCAGTGTTAACTGTCAAAACATCATTTTATAGTCTTCCTGACCCAACATAATGCAAAATGCTCCATTGTTAACTGTCAAAACAGCATTTTATAGAGTTGCTGACCCAACATAATGTTGCACAATGCTCCAGTGTTAACTGTCAAAACAGCATTTAACAGTCTTCCTGACCCAACATAATGTTGCAAAATGCTCCAGTGTTAACTGTCAAAACAGCATTTTAGAGTTGCTGACCCAACATAATGTTGCACAATGCTCCAGTGTTAACTGTCAAAACGCATTTAATAGTCTTCCTGACCCAACATAATGTTGCAAAATGCTCCATGTTAACTGTCAAAACAGCATTTTATAGTTGCTGACCCAACATAATGTTGCACAATGCTCCAGTGTTAACTGTCAAAACAGCATTTTATAGTCTTCCTGACCCAACATAATGTTGCAAAATGCTCCAGTGTTAACTGTCAAAACAGCATTTAATAGTCTTCCTGACCCAACATAATGTTGCAAAATGCTCCAGTGTTAACTGTCAAAACAGCATTTTATAGTCTTCCTGACCCAACATAATGTTGCACAATGCTCCAGTGTTAACTGTCAAAACAGCATTTTATAGTCTTCCTGACCCAACATAATGTTGCACAGAGCTCCATTGTTAACTGTCAAAACAGCATTTTATAGTTTCTGACCCAACATAATGTTGCACAAGCTCCAGTGTTAACTGTCAAAACAGCATTTTATAGTCTTCCTGACCCAACATAATGTTGCACAAGCTCCAGTGTTAACTGTCAAAACAGCATTTTATAGTCTTCCTGGCCCGACATAATACATGCAGTGTTATCTGTCAAAATAGTTAGCATTTTAGCTTTTGACCCAAATATGTGCACAGTTGCTGACCCAAGCATAATGTTGCACAATGCTCCAGTGTTAACTGTAAAACAGCATTTTATATCTTCTGACCCAACATAATGCTGCACAATGCTCCAGTGTTAATTGTCAAAACAGCATTTTATACTTCCTGACCCAACATAAGTTGCACAATGCTCAGTGTTAACTGTCAAAACAGCATTTTATAGTCTTCCTGACCCAACATAATGTTGCACAGAGCTCCATTTTTAACTGTCAAAACAGCATTTTATAGTCTTCCTGACCCAACATAACTACTATGCAGTGTTATCTGTCAAAATAGTTAGCATTTTAGTCTTTTTAACCCAAAATAATGTTGCACAGTTGCTGACCCAACATAATGTTGCACAATGCTCCAGTGTTAACTGTCAAAACAGCATTTTATATCTTGCTGACCCAACATAATGCTGCACAATGCTCCAGTGTTAACTGTCAAAACAGCATTTTATATCTTGCTGACCCAACATAATGCTGCACAATGCTCCAGTGTTAACTGTCAAAACAGCATTTTATATCTTGCTGACCCAACATAATGCTGCACAACTATGCATTGTTAACTGTCCAAATAGTTATCATTTTAGTTTTCACTTTAACATAATGTTGCCCAATGCTCCAGTGTTAACTGTCAAAACAGCATTTTATATCTTGCTGACCCAACATAATGCTGCACAACTATGCATTGTTAACTGTCCAAATAGTTATCATTTTAGTTTTCACTTTAACATAATGTTGCCCAATGCTCCAGTGTTAACTGTCAAAATAGCATTTTGGTCTTCCTGACCCAGCATAATGGTGCCCATAAGGGGAAGCAACTTGCTCAGAATTACTGGGCATGAAAAGGGCTGAGGTGCCTGTCTTACTGGTGCCATGTGAGATGAACAGACTGGGGATCTTAACAACAAAGGACACATCAGTGAGACTGAAACCATGATTCCAATGAACATACCACCCCCACCCCCATGTTTGTCATAGGGGGTAAAGCATTAAACAAATCATATCAATAGGCATATGTAGATTTTATTCCAGTTTGTACAAGGTTAATTACATGACAATGCCAGTTAGTACAAGGTTTACATGACAATGCCAGTTTGTACAAGGTTTACATGACAATGCCAGTTTGTAATTGTAAGGTTTACTTACATGACAATGCCAGTTTGTAATTGTAAGGTTTACTTACATGACAATGCCAGTTTGTAATTGTAAGGTTTACTTACATGACAATGTCAGTTTGTAATTGTAAGGTTTACTTACATGACAATGCCAGTTTGTAATTGTAAGGTTTACTTACATGACAATGCCAGTTAGTGCAAGGTTTGCATGACAAAGCCAGCTTGTACAAGGTATACATGACAATGCCAGTGTGTACAATGTTTACATGACAATGCCAGCCTGTACAAGGTTTACATGGCAATGTCAGCCTGTACAAGGTATACATGGCAATGCCAGTTTGTACAAGGTTTACATGGCAATGCCAGCTTGTACAAGGTTTACATGACAATGCTAGCTTGTACAAGGTTTACATGGGAATGCCCATGTTATTTTGCAGAAAGTACCTGCACAACAAGGAACCTGTTTCGTTAGTTCAATGAATGGCAACACAAAACCGATATCCCTGCAAGCGCTGGAAAATCACCAGGATGCTTCAACTTGCACCCATCTGCACACACCCTCCCCCCCCCACCCACCCACCCACCCGGCCCTAGTACTGTAAAAATGAACAGCAAAGGAAATAATACATTTCTGTTGGAGCACACAAGCTCTGTCATGTGTTCAGAGCTACCACCGCATGAATGTCTGGCAGTTAGTTATAATTATGTGATTACAGAATGGCATGTGCACTTTCCAATCTTGTCAAAGTTCCTCAGAGAAACACAGTGGAACCCACAACAAAACAAGTTAAAAAAAACAATTATGACAAAAGTGTGCTTGGAGACAAAGTAATACATCAATCCCTTTTGTATCTCTTCAATTTTTTTATTTTATTTTTAAATTCAAGACAAACTGCTGCTAAGTAGCAGTTAGGTTGGAACCCACAATAAAACAAAAGGTAAAAACAATTATGACAAAAAAGTGTGCTTGGAGATGAAGTAATTCATCAATCCCTTTTGCATGCTTTCTGTATCTCTTCAATTTAAAAAAATAAAATAAAAGACAAACTGCTGCTAAGAAGTAGCAGTCAGGTTCGAACCCACAATAAAACAAAAGGGCAAAAAAACAATTAGGACAAAAGTGTGATTGGAGACAAAGTAATTCATCAATCCCTTTTGCACGCTTTCTGTATCTATTCAATTTTTTAATTAATTTTTTTCAAGACAAACTGCTACTAAGTAGTAGTGGTCTTAGCACACCTGCAGAAAACGGGTTCCACTTGCGTCCAACCGCCACCTCCCCAAAACCGCACCAGGTACCTGCTACCTGGGTCACATTTCCCTGTGTAAAGTGACCTGCTGGTCTGTTGCAGCCCAACATATTTCCCTGTGTAAAGTAACCTGCCGGTCTGTTGCAGCCCGACTTATTTCCCTGCGTAAAGCGCACATACACACGCATCCTCAAACCATTTGAGGACAGTGGACCGATGGGGCTAAAAGTAGATATTGCTGAAAAGTCAACAAGCCTAAACTCTTCTTACAAGTCAGCTTCTTTGTCTTTTCATTGCTGTGATAGTTCACTGATGACTAATGCCAAGCAAGTTGTATCCCTTTCCTCGGTCGTAAGGATATTACCTCCCCTCCTTTGATCGTGTGATATGTTGAAGTTACCTCCCTTCCCTCAGTTTCCCAGTTGGAAGCACAATATCGCAAGATGCCTTAGACTGAAAAGGCAAACAAGTTGATCACCGTTCCTTCATAATAAGCTCCTAATGTTTTATCTGCATCTGAGACAAAAATGCGTTCATATTTGAAACTGAACATCATTCAACAGAACCACTGCTACAGAACAAGCTCTCACACACACAAACAAATGTCAGTTTGCATAAGTCCAGTTTTGATCCCCGAAAACCCGTATTCATGAACTGTCATCATCGAAATGTTATGACAGAGAACCTTTCTAGTTAGTGTCCAATTTACAAAAACTACAAAACAAAGCAAATCGAGACAGGGACCAATACTTGTACAAATCAAAAATGAATAATACAATCATTCTCTGCTCCACCAAATGATCAATAGTTTATTGTTAAAACTTTCAACAGAGCAACTTTCAAGACCACCTCTAAGTAGTTTAAAGAATTCATGTACTGGCAGTGTCTGATTTAGAACCTAAAAGCTAGATAGTTTTTTACCGAAAACTTACCCTTTACTAATGTAACCTGTGCTGAATCAAATTCGTTGAGCATTTGCTTGTACTTTTAAGATGAAATGAATGCTAAAAAAGCCTTCCGGGTCTTTAAATTTTAACAAAACAATGACACAAAAATGACCAACCTCCAAAACGTTTGACGGCATGGCACAGACATTATGAATACAACAACAGTAATTATGCAACCCAGACCAGATGACAGTGACTGTAATCGCACAAAATTAGATTCTACATGCAATGAAAGCCCAGCAGTTGATGTACAAAAAGGACAACGACAACAACAACAAAAAGCCCAAGTTTTGATACAAAACAATATCTGGATACAAAACACTTTACAAGCATTGATACAAAATGATGTACAGATTTGGACATGTTGCTGTTGCCATCACAAACACTCCCAATGTGGCTCTGGAATGACACACTGAACTCCCCAATGCTGGAAAAATACCATTTCTACTGCTTGCTGTCAGTATCACACAAGGACAGACTCTCTTCATACACATTCATCTTAAACTTAGAAGTATTTCAAGACATGCATGCACATACATACTGTAAAGTGCGGTGTGCTCACCCTTGTCAGTGAGATTCGGCGCTACTGACATAACCACTATTATTATTTTTATAAACAAAATCAAAAGTAAAAATCCATGTTTGAATGCATACATATGCCCACACACACACACACACACACACAAAATGTACACAACACTCACACAAAAGCTACGCTCAGGCAGTAAATCAAGACCTTTTTTTTTTGTACAGTCAAACCAACAAAGCTCTGAAGCCATAACCACATACACCGAATCAGACCACGCAACAAAGAGCAGAAACATAGTAACTGAGCTTCTGACTACTCGTACATGCACACAAAATGGGCTAGACAATTTTGTAAAAAAAAACATTATTATTTTTTTAAACCTCAGTGTTCCATTTTCCTGTACTTTTAAATTTCTGTCACATGACTGAAGGACCAAAGGATTCTTCTTTCGTGTTGCTTTGCGTGCACAGAAACCATACGCTTTTTTTAGGGATGGGGGGAAGATGGGGGTACAGAATAAGAGCCCAGGCCCATCTCCCTGTTCACACAGCTCATGAGCTCTGACCAGAGCGCTTTAACAGCTCGTACTCTTAAATCATGGGACGCTAATTTGCACATTAACATAGTTCAGGAGCTGCGTGAGAGTCGAGGTGGCCGTCCTGGGCTGTCCATCCTAACGAGCCTTCTGGCTTCCGTGGATGTAAAGATTTATTGAACCATGCTTCGGCATTGGTCACAGCTTGTCCCTAATATGTCAGCCGACATCTGAGGACATTAAGCATCACTTCATCATCATCATTTGCACATTAAAGGGGACCCCGAGTGAGGAAGCATCACAGGCCCTATCCACAGGAGTGGAATTGCAAAAGCTTTTTTTCTTTCCACTCTATTTCTGGTCCCGTTGGTTAAAAACTGTTATTTGAAAGTCGCAAAAAAATGACAGTGACAATTGCCATTCTGTGCCCAGCAGTCCACATCAGTGACATCATAAACAAGGCCAGCATATTTGGCAAAAAAGTATCAAATATGTCACGAGCCAACCTTTTTCTGTTCTCTCGCTGGTCAAAAAGCAAACCAACATTACTCTGCCCAGGGCAGTTCCATTTTAAAGCCAAAAAAAGAGCATTTTTTGCGGGCGAATTCCAAAGAACAACTAAACGAAGCCTGCAGGGAGACTTATTTGCACATTTTCTATTTTCTCAGTTTTTTTTACAAAATCTTCTCTTCAGCTCCCCTTTAAGTAGCACACATCAGCCGTAGGCTTAAGCTGTATCTTCATCAGGCGTCCAACTTGTCCACAGAGTCCACCAACAGATACAGAGTCCACCAACAAACACTCTTTGCAAAAATGTACTCTGTAATTTGGAAGTGCTGCTCACTGCATTCAGGAATTTTCACTCTTTGCAAAAACCTCAAAACTGACCACAGCGGCACAAGCAAAGACTGAAATGCCCAGTGAGGCAAGGAGCTAACTACGGTGTGACCATGCTTGATTAATTTACTGGGGTAAACGGTCTGAACTTTCACAACTGCGCCTTTTATTATTATTTTTACAACATTTACTCATTTTTCACTCTCTCTCTCTCTCTCTCTTATTCACTGGCAGGCCCGTGGTCAGCATCAGATTTGGCACACGTCAAGCCAGTTTAGACCCCACCATTCACTGGCAACACACGAATCTTGCACCCTGCTGTGAGCCAGGCAGAGACGTGTTCAGAGTTCAAACCTTGCACTGTACACAAGGTGGAGGCTTCCTTCACAAGGTGCCACTGTTCTGCAGCAACAGGCTTCCAGAGTCTTGACTACAGAATGGATACAGTGGCACCCCTCTTTAAAGATGGCCCTAAGAACCGTGCACATTTGGTCTTGAAAAGAGGGGTGGTCCTCAGCAGGGTTCATTTGCATGGAAAAGCAAGGTGTGTGTGGGGGTGTGTGGGGGGGGGGTAAATGTGTGTGTGTGTGTGTGTGTGGAGGGGGGGTAATGTGTGTGTGTATGAGTGTGTGTGTGTGTGTATGAATGTGGAGGGGGGAGGAGCCGGGGGGGGGGGGGGTCAATGTGTGTGTGTGTTTTATGGGTATGTGTGTGTGCTAGCACACGTTTATTATGACTGTGTTTTGGTTCTTGGCTTTGCAATGGGCTATGTGCTCAGTTTGGAGAAACAGCACATAAAAGAGTACAACATTATTATAAGGTGTTGGAAGAAGTGGCCCTCAAAGTGACAAGGATGGTCTTTCTTCATCAGGCTGCTCTTTTGTAAGGGTCTATACTGTCTTTTGAGTTTGTACACAACAACAGACATGGAAGTAATAACAAAACGAAAATGATCGCTGGATTGGTAAGCTGATTTCACGAAACTGCCAGAAGGGCCTGGTTACAAAATGATTCACTTGGAAAAAAGAAAACAAAGTGGGATGTGGGAAATGAAACACAGTTTCTGTTTCTCTCCTGCCCCCCCCCCCCCCCCCCCCTTTCCCATCTGTCTGGAACGCTCAGTCAACCAACATGCTGTTGTCTTTGAAATTATCTCTCAAAACTCATCTCTTCAAGCTGTCCTACTGGTATGTATGTGTGTGTGTGTGCGTGCGTGCTTGCATGCATGTGTGTGTATGCATGTGTGCAAGCATGTGCATGTGTGTGTGTGTGCAAGCATGCATGCATGTGTGTGTGTGTGTGTGTGTGTGTGTGTGTGTGTGTGTGTGTGTGTGTGTGTGTGTGTGTGTGCATACATGAATGACCATGTGTGTGCTGTCAGTGTCGCTGTTGGCCGGCAACCAAGTGCATACATTTTTTTAAACAACCAGCTTGGTGTTCTGTAGTTTTCACTTTCATGTAATGCCCACTAAGCGCTCCAACTGGAGAAACAACATAAAAGAATACAGTACTATTAGCATTATTACCGCGCACTCACCCTTTCTTCCACTGACCTGGTCAACCATGCCGTCTTTCTGTGTGGACCTGACAGCGTTCAGATACTGTTTCCCAAATGACCCATGGCTATGAATCAACGAATGCTGTCCTCATTAGAAAATGTCGCACTACTGGACTGAACATAAATGAAATGAACACACACTGATTCAAGCTCACTTGCAACAAAACACACTCTTTAACTTTAAGTAAAGTGTCAGATGTCAATGGACACAAGATGACCGGTACAACTCCTGGATCCACTGCCAAGGCAACGGCGAGACTCTTGAATGACGCACAGCATGTGAAGACGACGATGGTTGACACAATGGATGCTTCTGAGAAGACCTGCATGCGAAGCCGAAGCAGCACGATCAGATGATTTCAAACTCTTCCTCGTCTACACTGCTGCCTGATGCATCAGACATCCTTGCTGCTGCAGCTGTAGCCCCTGAAAGATGGCAAACGCTAAAAATTACACACAATTCTGAGCTCGCTAGGTGGGAATTACGGAAGAACGTACGATGAAGCAGTGTAACGGAATATTTGAACATGTGCTGTTTACTATTGTCATAATCAATAGCATTATGTTTGTTGTCTCTCTCTGTCATGCGCACACACACACACACACACACACACCACACACACACACACACACACACACACACACACATGCACAGACATACACAACACACACACACACAAACACACACACACACACACGAACACACGAACACACACTTGTCACACACACAGTTTCAAATTCAATACATACATTCAATCTTTTCATACTGTGAGCAACAATGGAAGTGAGGATGAATTGAAATATCTATGGGGGAGGTGGGGAACAATCCAGGAACAAACACACCTCCGTGCAAACAGTTTTCATCCTTACGAGTGCAAACATAACCACCTCATTCATTTAAACAACGCAAAATCACAGCTTCTCATAATGTATAACAGGGCATGCTGCCTGAATTAATTTGCAGGTTGTATTTTGTTTTCTCTCTCTTCGTGTTGCATAGTTACAGTGAATTTTCATACGACTTCTACTTCATATACTGTGCTGTATTGTATTCGTACTGAAATGCAACAACTTAAAAACAAAAACAAAACAAAAAATATATATTAAAAAAAATGACAGCAGACAAGCTCACAATCTGACCTACCAGTTTTTCTGAGAGATGGGATGACAGCATCAAAATTGTACTGAAGGTGGGGAGGTCGGTCTTTGCAAATCTCAAACATCATATCCTTGTTATGGTGTGCAAACGCCCTCAACGACTTGCACAGATCGTTGAAGTCTTTCTCGCCATCACAGTAAAATCCCTGTACACAAAAAGAATTTTAAATAATATATATACATGCACATTTTGAAAATATGAAGACACCTGCTCCCAAAGTGCTTAAACTGACTTCTGAAATTCTTTACAAAGAGAGATAATGAAAGTGCACCTACAAAAGGAAAAAAACTAATTCCAGCTCATCGAAAAGAGTGCAGCTAGATCTAGTTCTTTCCCTTTGTAAGTGTTTTCATTCTCTCTCTTTACAAGTCAAGTAACAATGGAGACAGACAAGAGAAGACTGTTTTCAGAACCTTTCTGTGTGTGAGTTACATTTTTATGGCTTGTGTGCCCTGTTCCGTTTCACCAGTTTGTCGCTGTCCTTTGTTTGTTAAAAAATTCAGGAGTATGGGCCACAAAGATGACGACATCCTTATGTCCCTGGTCTAGGCTGAGAAAAGACAATATCTCAACAACAAAATTTGTGGCCTGGGGACCAGTGCAAAAGAGATTTCTCCTGGTCCGCGGGTAGTTTTTGTGGTCATGGACCACTGGACCAGTGCAAAGGAGATTTCTCCTGGTCCGCCAGTAGTTTTTGTGGTCACGGACCACTGGACCAGTGGAAGGGAGAGTTCTACTAGTCCACTGGCAGTTTTAGTGGTCACAGACCACTGGACCAGTGTAAAGGAGAATTCTCCTGGTCTGCTGGTAGTTTTTGTGGTCATGGACCACTGGACCAGTGCAAAGGAGATTTCTCCTGGTCCGCCAGTAGTTTTTGTGGTCACGGACCACTGGACCAGTGTAACAGGAGATTTCTCCTGGTCTGCTGGTAGTTTTTGTGGTCACAGACCACTGGACCAGTGCAAAGGAGAATTCTCCTGGTCTGCTGGTAGTTTTTGTGGTCACGGACCACTGGACCAGTGCAAAGGAGATTTCTCCTGGTCCGCTGGTAGTTTTTGTGGTCACGGACCACTGGACCAGTGTAAAGGAGATTTCTCCTGGTCTGCTGGTAGTTTTTGTGGTCACAGACCACTGGACCAGTGCAAAGGAGAATTCTCCTGGTCTGCTGGTAGTTTTAGTGGCCATGGACCACTGGACCAGTGGAAGGGAGAGTTCTACTAGTCCACTGGCAGTTTTAGTGGTCACGGACCACCAGACCAGTGCAAAGCAGAGTTCTCCTGGTCCACTGGCAGTTTTAGTGGTCAGGTCATGGACCACCAGACCAATGGAAGGGAGAGTTCTACTAGTCCACTAGCAGTTTTAGTGGTCAGGTCATGGACCACCACATCAATGGAAGGGAGAGTTCTACTAGTCCACTAGCAGTTTCAGTGGTCAGGTCACGGACCACCACATCAATGGAAGGGAGAGTTCTACTAGTCCACTAGCAGTTTTAGTGGTCAGGTCACGGACCACCACATCAATGGAAGCGAGAGTTCTACTAGTCCACTAGCAGTTTTAGTGGTCAGGTCACGGACCACCACATCAATGGAAGGGAGAGTTCTACTAGTCCACTAGCAGTTTTAGTGGTCAGGTCACGGACCACCACATCAATGGAAGGGAGAGTTCTACTAGTCTACTAGCAGTTTTAGTGGTCAGGTCACGGACCACCACATCAATGGAAGGGAGAGTTCTACTAGTCCACTAGGAGTTTTAGTGGTCACGGACCACCAGACCAGCGGGAACTTCAAGCCCTGCATCTAAGTCTTCCTTCCAGCTGCCAATTAGCTCAGTTAATGCGGCTCTAACGATCCCAGTTCTCCTTATGACACATCACTGTCTCTACAAAAGCTGCCGTCATCATTTGTTTTGTCATTTGGCATCCAAGTGGCCACTGCTCTTTGATGTGGTCATCATTTGGTTTATCAGCTGACAAGAGACCACCTCGGAAATGATTAATCTTCTTAATACAATAAAATAGTTTTGTCGTTTGGCATCCAAGTGGCCACTGCTCTTCCACTTGGTCCCAAGTCAGGCTGAGGCAGGACTGAACCAGAACTGCTGCCAGCAGGGGCGCCAGCCATACACACGGTGCCACAAATCTTTGTTGTTTGTGCTGCCAGCTTTATTCAATCAACAACACAGTTTTGTTCCCCAAAACTGCTTTCCTTGTCTGTGTTGATGAGCTATGACCCATAAAATAGCTCATTTTTCACCGTTTAACTGTTGTGTAAGTGTCGTTTTGTAGCTCAAAAAAGGGGATTACCACGAAAAAAGAAAAATAATCCTAATAATTAGCATTCCTTTTATCCTTTAATATGCTTGGATCTTGTGTTAGAATGCTAACAGTCATTCTCGTTTCAGACCTTTTTCTTCCTTCTCATACACTGTTGGTGATCTATACACTTCACAAACTATGAAACAATACAGGTTTGGCACAACAAACACTGGCACACACCACACAGCCACAATACTCACAACAGCAATGGAAGGGTCAAGTCGTGCCATGTTCATGCGGCTGGCGAATCGACAGTGGTAGCTCTCATCCGCCCAGGCCATTTCTTCAGGGTCGTCAAGGTCACAGACGGGTTGCGTCGTGTGGGGGTCCAGGTAAACCAGCTCGTCACCTGCGATCAGTTACTAATGACATTTTGTTTTTGAAAATCACACAGCATTTTACCTCGCAGAATACCTTACAGGCCAAGGGGATTCCTTCTGACCGCAAAGCATTACCACAACCTTGACAAACACTCAGGCCCAGCGGGATATTGTGGACGGTTGACCCAGATAAAGCCTTCACATGTGCAGAGCACACAGTGACCAGATTTGCTACAGTGACGAGACTGTGACAGAGTTTGGTAGGTCTTATCAGAATGGAAGTTGAACACCGGAGGCTGACATTTAACCCAGAACACTGGCCTGCAGAAATACCCAGCAGCTCACTTCCAAATAACAATGCACATGCTCTTTGGTCTAGCTCCCAGAAAAAAGATCACTGTCACCTGCACACTCCTGCACAGTCTGTTACCCGCACACTCTTGGACAGTCTGTCACCCACCACTCTTGGACAGTCTGACCCACCCACTCTTGGACAGTCTGTCACCCACCCACTCTGTGACAGTTGCTCAGTGCACCTGGACAGTCTGTCACTCCCTCTTGGACAGTCTGTCACCCACCCAGTCTTGGACAGTCTGTACCGACACTCTGGAAATCACCCGCCCACTTCTTGGACAGTCTGTCACTCCGACAAAGTCTGTCACCTGCCACTCCTGCACAGTCTGTCACCCGCACACTCTTGGACAGTCTTTCACCCACACACTCTTGGACAGTCCGTCACCCACCCTCTTGGACAGTGTCACCCACCCACTCTTGGACAGTCTGTCACCCACCCACTCTTGGACAGTCTGTCACCACCCACTCTTGGACAGTCTGTCACCACCCACTCTTGGACAGTCTGTCACCCCACACTCTTGGACAGTCTGTCACCCACACCACTCTTGGACAGTCTGTCACCCACCCACTCTTGGACAGTCTGTCACCCACCCACTCTTGGACAGTCTGTCACCCACCCACTCTTGGCAGTCTGTCACCCACCCACTCTTGGACAGTCTGTCACCCGCACACTCTTGGACAGTCTGTCACCCACACTCTTGGACATTCTGTCACCCACCCACTCTTGGACAGTCTGTCACCCACCCACTCTTGGACAGTCCGTCACCCACCCACTCTTGGACAGTCCGTCACCCACCCACTCTTGGACAGTCTGTCACCCGCCCACTCTTGGACAGTCTGTCACCCACACACTCTTGGACAGTCATAATTACAGACATCTCTGCTGGAACCTCAGGACACACAGGCTGACATAACCACCAAAAGTACAGTCCTAATCGTGCAATGCAATTCAGGATTTCTGAATGACACCGACTATAAACCACTTGAGGAGTCCTCACTGTGCAATGCACATTTGGGATTGTGGAATTACCCTGACTATAAACCACTTGAGGAGTCCTCACTGTGCAATGCAAATCAGGACTGTGGAATTACACTGACTATAAACCACTTGACGAGTCCTCACTGTGCAATGCAAATCTGGGATTGTGGAATTACCCTGACTATAAACCACTTGACGAGTTCTCACTGTGCAATGCAAACTGGGATTGTGGAATTACCCTGACTATAAACCGCTTGATGAGTCTCAACCAACACTCCTGTTGACAGTTGGCGGGTACTACACCCACGCCACCCTGAGCAGCGGCTGCCAACATTGTCTTCACTGGTGTCAGATCTATCCAGACTGTCAGGACCTATGTTGTGTCATGTAGGAGTACTTTCACCTACAGTAAGTAACCTTCATGACATGACTTACAAACTCCTGGATTGCTGAAATCCCTGAAGACAAAGTGCAGCTGCCCAAGTGATGTGAAATACTGCACCTGTATGTGTGGCAGTATGTATGAGTATAGGGAAATGGTTTCACACACTATGTTCTTACCCAACACTGGGTAAAAATCAGGAACACTAGAAAACAAACACCACCACTACAGACCAATGTGCATCAACTGATCTATCCATGGCAGCATCAGACAATCAATCAGTTAACAACCATCCAATTAATCGCCAGTTACAAAATCAACCAACTAACCAATCAATCAATCAACAGATGCCCCTCTTCACAGGGTGCAGTACTCGTCAACCCAAAACCAATGCACATCAACTAATCAATCAACTAATCAATCAATTATTCAATCAGTCATCAACTGATCAATCAACTGATGATCAACCATCAACTGACAAGCAACCAATCACTGACTGACCAGTCAACTAATCCACAGACCAATTCACCAATCATCAAATGACCAATCAACCAATCATCAACTAACCAGTCAACCAATCGACTGATAGACACTCCTGTTCAACAGGAGCAGCACTCACCAAGAAAGCCCACAAACCAGCATGCCCCCACTAATCAGTCAACTATCAACCGACCAGTCCACCAATCAATCAAATCAGCAGGCCTGTCAGTCAGCTACACACACATGCTGATGCCCCTCCCAAGAGGGTGAGACACTCACCAACAAAGCCAATAAACCAGTGTGCTAGCAGAGGGTGAGACAGCGACAAAGCCAATAAACCAGTGTGCTAGCAGGGGTGAGACACTCACCGACAAAGCCAATAAACCAGTGTGCTAGCAGAGGGTGAGATACTCACCAACAAAGCCAATAAACCAGTGTGCTAGCAGAGGGCGAGACACTCAGCGACAAAGCCAATAAACCAGTGTGCTAGCAGAGGGTGAGACACTCACCAACAAAGCCAATAAACCAGTGTGCTAGCAGAGGGTGAGATACTCACCGACATAGTCAATAAACCAGTGTGCTAGCAGAGGGCGAGACACTCACTGACAAAGCCAATAAACCAGTGTGTTAGCAAGGCACTCACCAACAATGCCAATAAACCAGTGTGTTGGCAGAGGGCGAGACACCAACAAAGCCAATAAACCAGCGTGCTAGCAGAGGGCAAGACACTCACCAACAAAGCCAGTAAACCAGGGTGTTAGCAGAGGGTGAGATACTCACCGACATAGTCAATAAACCAGTGTGCTAGCAGAGGGCGAGACACTCACCGACAAAGCCAATAAACCAGGGTGCTAGCAGAGGGTGAGACACTCACCGACAAAGCCAATAAACCAGTGTGCATGGTTCGGCTTGCCGCCAATGATCCCCACTGACTGCCGCAGACTCAGACATTTCTGCAACAAACAGGGGCACGTTGATTCAGACACTGACTTACAAACCTCCTCCCGTCATTGCTGCTGATGCTATCGCCTCTCAGGCATTTCAGCCTGCACAACCACAAAGTGATTGATAAAAATAACTGGTGACTCACTACTAGTCAAGATGAACTTGTTTTGCTAGAGGCACACACACACACACACACACACACACACACACACCACACACACACACACACACACACACACATAAACACACACACACACGTAATAATAATAATGATGATAAAATATTTATAAATCATGAACCTCTCACATAAAAACACAGCCTAGCACACTGCATAAAATTCAACTACATCCATGCTGAGAACACCTCAAGTGGAAAATGGCAATATCAATGACTACAAGTGACTCAAATCACAAGAAGCTAAACAGGAAAGATCTACGTTACACACACATACAGATGTACATGCACACAAACACATACATATGCACGCATGTACACACATACCAGCACACACACACACACACACATACACACGACCTAAATTACACACCTACACATGACCTAAATTATACATACAATACAAATGCACACAAACACATGCATTCATGTACACACACACACACACACACACACACACACACACACACACACAACACACACACTTGCAACATACCTTCAGAGCCTCAAAGTAGATGGGGTTGATGTCGGTCAGCCCAAGCCGAAGAGGAATGATCAGCAACAGTGGCTTCCAGTTACCTCCCCCTTCTGCCTGGCCCTCTGGTGAGTTTTCCTGCCCTGTCTCATTCGGCAACGCATCATTGACGAAGCGTGAAAACGCCTCTTCGCCAACCATCCGACCATCCCCATTCACTGCAGCAGCAGAAGCCGTTTCTTTGGTCTGGCATTTGCAGCACAGTTCACCTGGAAGAAAAAAAAATCAAAAATTCCCAATACCTTACACTAAGTCAATAAGTAAATGTTCAACTTACAGAGTACTACCCAAATCCTCAACATTTTACGAGCGTTTTTGTGCGTGCTTTTTTTTCTCTTACTTCTCATTTCGTGCTTTAAAAAAAATATATCTTCCTTTCTTCATTAGTTTTCCTTCTTAACAAAAAACAGAACTAGTCACTGCAGCAGAATCGTAACCAATGGTGAAGCAGTCACAGGCACTTACATATTTCCTCCTCAATGACAGCGTTGTCAAGGGCAACATGGATGACAATGTTGCTCCAGTCATCATAACATACAATCCGTCTGCACAAAGACAACAACCAAAATAAATACAAATGAAATTGCAAACTGAACACTAGTAATGCTTTTTCCCCCCCACTGAGATGCATACTGTCTGTTGATTCACATTCAAAACAGAACTGTAACTTTCGGATTAACTCTCCCGTCACCTTAAAAATGGGCAAAGGCCACAAAAACCTGGTCTGGATAGGATACAGGCAAATATCAACTCAGGCTATGTTCAAAATCAAGTGCGAAAGCTTTCTCAAAGCACACCGAAGGTTAAAAAGAACATGTATTTTAATCAGACAAGACAGTATATACCACATTGCTGTGGAGACACTAACACCACCAGGATTCCCCTTGACTGCTAGTTACTGGTCACCCCCCCC
>JABMCL010000526.1:127500-150000 GCA_018857735.1 Alviniconcha marisindica
CGTCCCAAGGATGCAGACAGGCTCCGCCGTGCGAGGAAATTCATCGCTGGGGCAGGTGCCACTCTCGTACGTAGTCGTGCTAAGGCTGGCTGCGCAAGAAAGAAAGGCACCTGGAGGTACAGCAACAATTCTGCTTGGGTATCGCATAACACCAGGCCAATTCAACACAATCATTGTAGTGGCTTCTAAAAGATACCCGGACTAAGAAGAATTATGCTTGGGTATCGCATAACACAAGGAAAATGCAACACAATCATTCTAGCAGCTTCTAAACGTTACCCAGACTAAGAAGAATTCTGCCTGGGTATCACATAACACAAGGAAAATTTAACACAATCATTGTAGTGGCTTCAAAAAGTTACCCAGACTAAGAAGAATTCTGCTTGGGTATCGCACAACACAAGGAAAATTCAACACAATTGTTCTAGTGGCTTCTAAAAGTTACCCAGACTAAGAAGAATTCTGCTTGGGTATCGCATAACACAAGGAAAATTCAACACAATCACTGTAGTGGCTTCTAAAAGTTACCCAGACTACAAAGAATTCTGCTTGGCCTTGGGTATTGCACAACACAAGGAAAATTCAACACAATCATTCCAGTAGCTTCTAAATGTTACCCAGACTAAGAAGAATTCTGCTTGGTTATCACATAACACAAGGAAAATTCAACACAATCATTCTAATGGCTTCTAAAAGTTACCCAGACTAAGAAGAATTTAACTTATAATATTTGTCACAAAGCATATGTGTACACCAGTTAACTATCATTTGGAACAAATTATAAATGCATCAGGATCAAACAAAAAACATCTTACAGTTTGTCCCTAATATGTCAACCCGACATCCGAGGACATGAAGCCCCACATAATCATCAAAAAAATCTAGATTTTCAGAGAAATCTTGATACATGTACTAACTAGTAACTACTACATTAGCTATGATAGAGTGACAGAATCTTCAGATTGATGAAGGTAAAAAACATTATTATTAAAAACACAACTACTAAGTACTATGGGGGAGGTGGGCAGCATAAAAATCCTTAATGTTATAACTTGATTATATAATACTAATAGTAATATAGTGATTGTGCTGGGCGTTTTTCAAACCAGAGTGACATCTACTTCAAACCAGTGTGACATCTATAAGTGGCAAAAGTGGTTCATGAAAACCAATCAGACAGTCTCTGTAACCAATCAGGTACACGGCCATCTAAACTACTAATACTACTATGTACAGCTCTTCTACCTAACACCCTGTTCCCTTCCCTGTCTCAGTCACACACACACATACATGTATACATGTAAGCATGCTTGCACACGCGCACACACACACACTCACACAAGTGTGCACATGCAAATAAACTCACCGTTTCAGGTAGTTGTTTTTGTTGTTGTTTGTTTGTTGTTGTTGTTTTTTGTTGTTGTTGTGGTGGTGGGTTTTTTTTGGGGGGTGGGGGTGGGGGGGAGGGGTGTGTGTGAACTGGTCAAGCAAAATAACAGCCAGGATATTTGGGCAATTGCTTTTTTTTTCTCCCTTTCTCTCTCTCTCCAGTATATGCTGATCTTAACTGGTAAAATACTGGAAATCACTGGTTGACATGAACCCTGTAATATTACTATTATTAGTACTAGTAGTAGTACTACAGTGGCACTGGCAGAATCTGCAAATCAGTGAAGGTCATTGCTGAATTTGAAAACTGAACTACAGGGGGCAAGATGGGGAGGGGGGAAGGTAATGGGGGGGTGGCAGGGGGATAGTATTATATATAATAATATATATATATATATATATATCAAAATGTAGTTGGCAAAATTATCTGTGAAAAGTGTGATTGTATGAAAAAATAACATCAAGAAAAGGTGACAGATTTGAAAGAAAAGTGCTTCAGGTTGATCAATACAGCCATGACAGTACTAGAACTACTCTTACTTGGAGCAGTTTTGAAGGAATGGGGGGGGGGGGGGTCCTCTCTCCTCTTGTTTTTGAGAATTTGACATTGTCAAACTTCCATTTGATTACTAATTACACCATTCCTTCTTAGTCATACTGCATTTCACAAGACCAAACCATTTCAAATAAATGACAGAAAGAACAAGCTGACTTCCACTACAGATGCCTATTAAAGCCAAAAGGAAAGATCAAAGCCTGTCAAAATCAAATAGAATTTTTAATGTTTTTACTAGGTTTACTATGTTTTTATTTCAATTGGCACTACAGGTGCCTAAAACCGAAAGGAAAGATCAAAGCCTGTTCAAAATCAAATGGAATTTTTAATGTTTTTACTAGGTTTACTATGTGTTTTTATTTGAATTGGCATACAACTCACAAACCTCCAATAACTGAATTTTTCATACAATTTACAGCTGAGGTATACAGATCTTTGATCACATTATGAGCATCTTTTCCATGCAAATGCATATGCATGTCCAACGTTCTTTCTTCCACCATCTCGGATAAAGCGTGCTTCCCACTTATTGAAACACTGAAACAGTCCTACTTCGACTTTGACAAAAATTTAGAACATAAAGAGACAACACAGAGACTGATGGAAAAGTTTTTATTCATGCCAAACCAGTCCATCCATAAAATATAACACGATGCAGGATATTTCAAAGAAGGGTTTTTCATAAACTGGAGAAAAAATAATGAGTATTGTGGACATGAATTCCGAATTTGCAAAGATTATAAGCATTCGGACGAGTCATGTGATACTCAAATGATGTCACTTTCCTTGTCGAAAGTAGACAAAAGACCAGACTGCAAGGTATATGTAACGTCTAGAACAAAATCAAACGGAAACGGCAGAAGAAACTATACACATTGAGAAAATGTTTTCTTTTCTGAGGCCAAGAAAGTCAAACAAGTTGTCAAAATTAAAAGAAATCAACGGGTAACGAATCTCACCATCAAAATCCATTTCCGTGCAAACCAAAACATCAATGTTGCGCATGTCATACAGGAAACGATCATCAGAAGCAAGACAATATCTGATTGGCTAGTATATTTTAATATTATAGGTTTGAACCAATTGAAATAAGCCTAACAATGTCACTTTGTTGGAGGCCAAAGGGGTTTTCCCATGTCCTTCAACTTTATGTTGTATTACACCAGCCCTCTACCATAGGGCCAGTGTAGCAGGCTTACGAACGTGACTTCTTAGTCTTGCAGCAGTCTACAGGTAAATATTATGCAATTTGTGCTCACACATTCATTTTTTCATTTGCAAAGAGTAATGTTTTGTGAATAGCACTCCAATACTATTATGATACTATCCAGATTTTAAAGAAAAAGACCTAAAACAGAGCTGACTGCCAGCGGTCTGAAAGAAGATACAGCGCTGTTTAGTGTTTGTAACCTTTTGTAGGTGTGTTACTCAGCTCAGTAGTGTTACTGTTTGAGATCGATAGTACATCTGTCTGAAACAGCTAGTGCATTGTAATGATGCAGGTGTTTTGTGTTGATGGGAACCTGGAGAACCTTGCGCCCGATTTAACTCCTTTGTCTCGCTGGGAGCCTGCCGCCGTTGAGATGGCATCCTTTTGGGTTTGAAAACCGTTGGGGCGATGCCTTCGACTCTGAGTCTGAGACGATTCTTGCCGGTGGGCTGATTAGGTGACAGTGTTGTGCGTGATGCTGATTAAACAACATCACCAAGATCGATACTGCATATATATATATACAAGGAGGCGGTCGGAAGTTCCTGGGACATTTAAATGCCATTTTGGGTCGCAAATATAATTTAAACGCCATTTTGGGTCACAAATATTAAATATCATTTACTGAAACGCCATTTTGGGTCACAAATATCAAATGTTGCCGGAATTTCCGACCGTCTCCTTGAATATTACCCGAAGATCATCAAGAATATGTTCTTCCTGACAAATACTGCATGGCTCCGTCAGAATTACGTTGCAAGTCCTGCAGCGATGTGTGTTTAAAAGGTGGTCACGGTCAGTGCTTTGAATGTTATTTGCACGCAACTTCATTGTAAAGGCAATGCTTTGGCGGTCGGGGTATAGGTATTAGGTGTTATCATGAAGAAAAATGTTGATGTGATTCACTGGCAGTCTGCCTAATGCTGGTATATAATCACCAATGAAAAAATGATGAAAGAGCACAAACAGATTTATAAATAAACCCCATCAGATACACATCTTCAGGCATAATACACACTGCACATGCATAACACAGAATCATGTTTATATATAATATTATGGGAAACTGGTTTTATCAAAACAGGTCACATTTGATTGACACGAGGTAAATTTAGAATTTGCATATCATTTCAGGATCTGGACTGAATAAGCAATCAGCACTTGCTTGAGCAACAGAGTTTGGATCAAGAGATCATGAGCAGATCAGGTAAAAACAATTAGTAATATATTATTTATTTTTTATTATTATTATTATTATTTGGCCGGGGGGGGGGGGGGGGATTCCCATTGTCCCAAATGGCACAAGACAGTTACAAGATAAAACACTGTGCACTTTTTCAGCAGCAGTTCTTTTTTTTCCAAAGCAACAATCAAACAAACAGTTATTTTACCTGACTCTGAAACAGAAAGAGGCCCATGGAGCACTTGTACAGAATCAACACACAAGGGAGTTAATTAGGGGATGTACCTCTGGTGAGTTTATGTACCTTGTATTTACACGCATGCCAGGTGGGAGTTACCGTAGGTGACTCAGGTCTTTTTTGTTATATCTGTATTACAGATTTTGAGCACTAGTAATTAACTCCTTTGTGTATTTATTTTACATGAAGTTGATGAAAAAGAAGTTCCAAACAACTGTATGCATTGAGTGGATATTGTGAAGATGGCAATTGTTGCGACTGACAAGAAGTCTACCTTTCTGATTTCTGTCTTCCCTGTCTCTCTCTTCTCTCCTCTCTCTCTCTCTCTCTCTCTCTCTCTCTCTCTCTCTCTCTCTCTCTCTCTCTCTCTCTCTCTCCAGACCCAACAAATTGACTCACAAACAGAGCAGTATATATATATATATATATAGATAGATATATATATATATATATATATATATATATATATAGATAGATAGATATATATATATATATATATATATATATATATATATATATATATACACACACACATGCACAAATCCTTCCTGGGATCTCCTACAATCTTGGTCCCTGCCAGCACCTCTCAGGAGACAAGTTGGCCTTAAAGACATCCAACAAACAATTAGTTCTTTCTGTACAACCCGTCTCACAGTCCAGTGATGGCTATTCCGTTCTTCCACAGCTCCAATGCATGACATGATTCGCCCTCTGGCATGGTTGCTGGGCAGATGGAGAGCGGAGAGAGGCGGTAGGGGGCAGTACCCGACCATCACCAGTTTCGAGTATGGGGAGGAGGTCGAGTTTTATCATGTTGGTCAGCCGAATGTCCAGTTCAGGTCCGTTTGCCTATTTTTGTGGAGGGCTATCTGCTATGTATGCACGTACTTATGTAGTGTATTGTGTGTGAGTGTGTATATGTGTGGGTGGGTGTGATATGGTGTGTGTGGGTGGCTAGGTGTGTGTGTGTGGGGGGGGGGGGGGGTGGGGGGGGTCCTGTATGTCTGTCTGTCAGTCTGCTTTCCTGCCTGTCTGTGACTGCAGAGTTTGTAATTCTCTGTGTGTGTGTGTGTGTGTGCATGCATGCATATGTGTGTGCATGTGTGTGTGCGTGCATGCATGTGTGTGAGTGTGTGTGTGTTTGTCTTCTGTTATTCAATGTCTGTCTATGCTTACTTTCTTTCTATCCCTTTTGCACCCCCCCCCCCCCCCATCCCCCCATCCCCCCACCCAGTCCCCCATCTCCCACCCTATTATTTGATGCATTACACAGTTATGTAATAGATATATGTCTGTTTCAGCCTGTACTCTTGGCATGCAGAGACGAAGCAACCAATGCATAGGGAAGTTGGCTTCATTCGAATCCAGCCTGGCACCAATAAAATAGCACTCATGAGTGCACATAACTTTGGTAAGTAATAACTGTTGGTCATGTTACAACCAAATTTACTCTGAGTAGCTAGGGAGTATTATAATAATTATTGCACACAACTTTGGTAAGTAATAACTGTTGGTCACGTTACAACCAAATTTACTCTGAGTAGCTAGGGAGTATTATAATAATTATTGCACACAACTTTGGTAAGTAATAACTGTTGGTCATGTTACAACCAAATTTACTCTGAGTAGCTAGGGAGTATTATAATAATTATTGCACACAACTTTGGTAAGTAAAAACTGTTGGTCATGTTACAACCAAATTTACTCTGAATAGCCAGGGAGCATTATAATAATTATTGATTAAAATTATCACAGAGCTGGCTGTCCAGATGATGAGAATGCACAGCATACATGTTGGCTACCTGGCCAGTTTGAATCTTTTTTTTTCCAGCACCGTATGCCTGGAAAAATATCTGTTAGAAGAGTGGAAGATTTGATGACAAAAACTGTTCTCCTTCTTCTTCTTCTTCCTCCAGTAAAATCCATGATCACAGTTGAACATGACTGATATTTTTGGCATGCAGAGAGGGATGTGGCTGGGTTTTTTTGTTTTTTTAAAGCATGCACTATTTAAACATGGTCTTATGACTCACTTAAAAAGGAATCAAACAGAAGGTGCAAGTGGACCTGAAAACATACAAAACGGGCAAATAGTTTCATCTGCAGGCCTCATCAGGTCCCTTTATTAATATTTTTATTTATTTATTTTTAAATTAAAAGTATTTTTCTGCTTCAAACTTTAGCTCCTTGGAGCACAACCATCCTCACTGTGTCACTTTACCAATGACAAGCATGGAAAGGTCGGGTTGCAACATATGTGATACTTTTGACGCACATGCAGGCCTTGTTTACAATGTCACTAGAATGGTAGGGCTTGCACTTGCTTTCATGCAAGGGGATAGCTCAGTGGTTAGAGCGCCAGACTCGTGATTGAAAGGTCGCGGGTTCGAATCCCTGCAGGAGCGGTGGAAAAAAATTCTTCTCCAGGGTCGACTTTCTGTGCTGACTCTTATTTCGGTATCCATTCCACCCCCGTGTTACCACAGTAGCACGTTAAAGATCCCGGTCATTCTGCCAAAAGTGCAGGTGGCAGGTTACAGCTAAACACGCATACACCTTACGTATGTGGCTTTGCATGAAGTGACATGGAGCATGGTTGTATGAGGTACACAGGACTTGCACCGAGACGGCTGCAGTTTCATGTGGCACCAGCCATGCCAGCGCTGTAAGTATACCACTTCGGTGGATATTCAAAAAACCCACTATAAAGCTAGTCACTCATGTAGAACCACATGCGAGCGCAGTGAGTCTGCTCAAGAGAGCGGAGAATAGCGCTATATAAGCGATCATCAATCAATCAATCAATCATGCCTCTGTCACCAATTTTTAATGAACAGGATGAGAAACCCAGTAAAAACTTTCTGTGTGTCAGTTTTTTTCATTTTTTTCCCCCCAGCAGTCAGGTCCAGGGTCTGCTTCTTCAGTTCGGTTACCCTTTAAATTAGTAACCGGCCACCTATCATGTATCTGTAGTATAGTCACAAAGATGCACTTGCAATGTGGAGATAGATAGAGAGATAGAAAAAAGATACCTAGATAGACAAATATACATATACATATATATATATATATATATATATATATGAACCTTTTGGTACACTAAGTCTGCCTGGAGTATTCATCCATCTTGGAAATTTGTGCGACAGGTTCAACATGATACCCTTTGGAAATTTTGGACTGCTTACAGTACTGAGTGAATTACACTTAACACTACCTTTCTCTTCCATTGCAACATTTACAAGATATATATATATATATATATATATATGCATCAGAATCATTTTTTTCCACAATACATGATGCTTCTTTGTAGTTGTTGTTTTTGGTGATTTCAAACTTGATCAAAACACACGCTGCCTAATCTATCCATGAGGAACCAGTTCCATAGGCTACTATACAATGTTTTGCTATATCAGTCCCTGATTGGTTTACACAGGCGTTGCCGATATCCAAGAGGGAGAGGTCAAGGAGAATGAGCTGAAAGCAGACACTACGGGAATCCACAGAATGAGTTTCTGCAAAGATCCAGAAACAAAAAAGGTCAGTTTGTTTGTTTGCTTTCGTTTTCTTGTTGTTGTTGTTTTGTAATGGGTTTGTGTGCATGTGTGTGTGCATGGTTGTGTTGTTTTGGGTGATATCTGATAAGGTAGTTGTGGCGTCAGGGATAGCCATAATTTGTTATAATCAGTCACTCCCACCCCCCCCCCCCCCACACACAAAAGACACCACACAAACACAATAACACACACACACACACACACACACACACACACACACACACACACACACACACACACACACACACACACACACACACACACACACACACTCAAGCCTGTAAGTCAGCTTGAAGAGGTAAGATGTCAGAGTTGATTTAAAGGCTGTGACTGTGTTTTGGTGAAACCAGAAATTGTGCAGTCATTCACACAGTTTTCAGATGTCATTACTGATGCTCACTGTAACTGTTGCAGGTGTCTCGGACATTCCGTCGGATAGGAGAAGAGCTGGAGCAAGTTTTCTACATGGAGACATCGAGGACCGCAATGACAGAGCACCTGCGCATTACGTACAAGAAGATCGAATGAAAACCTTCAACTGATAGCAGCGTGTGTGTTATGCTTTATCAGTGAACTGTAAATTCTGCTCACACAGGACTTGCTGCAAGACTGTAATTTCTGTTTCTCTTCTCAAAATCACTCACAGAACTCAGTCTGAAGTAGGCTTATTTACTTTTGCTTAGTCCGTGTAAAAATCTGAAACAAGACTGACTGCTAGCATTCTAAAACAAAATCCAAATACTTAAAAGGCTCAAAAGAATGCTATTTATTAGGACAAAACACAAGTGAATGTTGGGGGTAATCCCCTTTATCAAGCTACAAAATGACATAGCTCAACCAAAAACTGATCACCTTTTAACTATTGTTTAAGTGTCGTTTTGTTGCTTGATAAAGGGGATTACCCCAAAAATGCACATTTTGTGCTTTGTCCTAATAAATAGCATTCTTCTGAACCTTTTATGTGTTTGGATCTTAGTTTGTGAATTAAGCAATTTGAAAAATGAGGGTTCATCTTTTGCTTATTTCATGTACTGAGCAAGAGCATGTTGCTTAATTCCACGAAATGCGCAATGTGTTTGCTCTGTTTATGAACTGAGGAACCCAGTTGCCAAGTTCATGTTTTTTTTTTTTGGGTGCTGAATACATGAATTAAGCAAGTTCACAGATTAAGCATAACATATATTTGTATATATATACTGTTATATATAATATATATGCAAAAAAAAGACTTCAACAGAGGAGCGGCTTGAAGGAAGCTTGGGTTATTGCAGTGTTTTGTGTGGGAATTCAGGAAGAGGTTTAGCTGTCTGACTGTAAGCTGCAGTTATTGGGATGATTTGTGATGGACAATACTTGTGGGAGTTTTAGGGGAAGTTAGCCGTGAGGTGTTTGTGTGCTATGGATCTAAAAATGTCTTGAACAAAATGCTCAAAAGAAAATGTGCTGGATTAAAAAGCCACCAGAGATATATGTGAGCTGAATGAAGCTTTTGTCTGGTGATATGTCTTGAACAAAAAGCTCCCCCAAAAATGTACTGTATTAAAAACCGACCAGAGATATCTGTGAGCTGAATGAAGCCTAACACTACAAGTCATACAGCAACATGTGACTGAATTTAAGGTAGTTTGTACACACATGCAAATGCACACACATACACACACACACACACACACACACACACACACACACACACACACACACACAGGCGCTTATGCATACATGCACATGTGCACATACACATGCATGCACATACTTACGCACACACACACACACACACACACACACACACACAGGTATGTGCATACACACACACACACATGTACAAATATGCATGCAAATAAAGGCATAGATATAGGTTCAGAGGAGCAATATGTTTTCTGTGCCATTTTGTGTACCATCAATCCCATTTTCCGATTGACCCTTTAAAATGTTATAAGCATGTGTGTGTATTACAAAATTAATATACATTTTTAAATAAATGAATATTTACAGCTGAATGTAGTGTAGATGTGTGAACCTTGTAACCTGTGGCTACATTACCAATGGCAGCTGCTTAACACACGCGCACAAACACACACACACACACACGCATGCATGCACACACACATGCACGTACGCATACACATTCACACACACACACACACATACACTTGCTCAAACAACACTTACATACACTGCACATTTGTACACACTTATTTGAACATGCCCTCCTCCCCCCTCCCTCCCCCCAACACACACACAAACCCCTCACACACACCACAATCACAAATACACATACATGCATCACACAAAATGAACACACACTCATTTGACATGCATGCACACCCCCCCCCCCCCCCCCCCCCCTCCCGGTCCCCCCAACACATACACACACACATACCAAGATGGGGACGGTGGGCTTGTAAGAAGCTGCTGTCCAAACTGGGTCTGGAACCTGCAATTACCAGTTAATTCTCAGCTGACTGTGGCTGGAAAATGCCCTGATGATACAGACTTAATGTATAGTATGGTGTTTGATAACACTGAGACATTATCCAGTATGTAAACAAACCGCACAATCAACACCCATTGATCATTTAACATTTTCAACTTTTTTGTAAATCTTTTTGGTGATGAAATTGGCACTGCTTGTTACGGTTAATATTTTAACAGAACAGATCTTAGTGTAATAATTCAGTTGCTCAAAGTAAGTCCTTGTAACCGATTATTAACTGCTGAACTGCAAGGCCAGCCATAGCAAGTATGAAATAAACTCAACAAAATAAAGCAGCAATAAAGGAAAGTGACAGTATGTCTGTCATCGGGATTTCTACCGGAAAGCAACACCTGCGAACGAACACGAAGAAGAAAACATGAAATAAGTATGTGGATTTCTCCCGGAAAGCAACACGAATAAACACGGGTTTTTTATTTTGTTTTTGTTTTTTAAGCAACAAACTGTGCATGTGTAATGGGAAGACAACGTCGTCTGCTACCCCCAAGGGCGAGCACTCTCGCACACAACCCAAATATTTACAACCCAGTTTCAGTTTCTGTTTCCGTAAAATACATCTATGGACCTGATACGTAGCTAGCATCCTGGAATCTGGGTGCGACGACGATGTTGGAATGCGCAGCGGTGGTGATGGTCTATCGGCGCATGGCAGAGGCCACGGCCGACTAGAAGCACTCAGTACTGTCTGAGTGGATCCCTGGGACTACGGGCTACACGAGCTGAGACTGAGTCCCGGCCTAGAACTGATGCCAGCCCGCCGACACTTGAGGACAATATATAGTTGTCAATATTCTAAGCCCCACATCTTCATCGCGCTCATTCAGAGCTCAGGGGCTGTGTCAGTGTGTGAAAGTCGAGGTGGCTGGTCGTCCTGCGCTCCCCGGCCGTCCCTAATAGCCTCGGTTTCTGTGGACGTAATGAGAAACATCGAACGAACGAACGAGCTCAAAGCGACCTCCGACCAGACATGTGTGACTGACTGAATCTCAACCAGACATGTGTGACTGACTGAATCTCAACCAGACATGTGTGACTGAATCTGCCGCAGCGGATACTGCTCTTGTCCGCCGAGTGAAAAGCGGCGTCCCGGTTCGCCACCCCTAGGTGAGTAAGTGGTTTATTGTGCCCCCCCCCCCCCCCCCCCCCCCCCCCCCCCCCGTTCCGGCCCCATGTGCTTTTTTTTTTTTTTTTTTAAATTGTGAGATGCTTTTACTGTTAGGGTGCTGGAGGGGGCATTTTCTGATGACACCCTTTTAAACATACATGATGGCAAGTCGCATGCCATTGCACACTGTGATGTGTTGCATCGCCTACATCGCGTACAATATGTCCGTGTATAATTATGACTGACAAGGAAGTTCCGGTTTACACAACCTAGTCTCGGGTCGATCCTAGCTGTCGTGGCGAAGCCGGCAAAACCTCTAGTGACGTGTGTGTGTGTGTGTGGTGTGTGTGTGTGTGTCAGTGTGTGTGTGTGTGTGTGTGTGTGTGTGTGTGTGTAGTGTCACAGTGTTTGTGTGTGTGTGTGTGTGTGTGTGTGTGAAAAAGAAAGTGTATAAAATTATATAGATTCAAGTTATTTTAGTGTTGTGCAATTTACAAATAAATGTTGACATATTTAACGTACGGAAATTTCATCAACACAAAAAACGGCACAATTAAGGGATGAGTAACTTGTAAGAAACAGACTCTCTCTCTCTCTCTCTCTCTCTCTCTCTCTCTCTCTCTCTCTCTCTCTCTCTCTCTCTCTCTCTCTGCCCCACACCTCTCTCTCTCTCTCTCTCTCTCTCTCTCTCTCTCTCTCTCTCTCTCTCTCTCTCTCTCTCTCTCTCGCTCTCTCTCTCTCTCTCTCCCCCCCCACCCACCCACCCATCCCAGGTTAAGTAGACCGCAACTACAGATGACAATTCAGCCAGTGTTACAGTTATGTGTCTGTGCTGTACTCAACAGGATCAATGCAGCTACAATCCTTCTGCGTTGGAATCTCTGCAGTGCTATATTCAACAGGATCAGTGCAACTTAAACACTACTAGTCCTAGTGTGCGGTGAATGCTCTGCAGTGGTGTACTCAACGGGATAACCGGCGCAACTTTTATGTACACTCCTACAGCGGTGAAAGTCCCGTGGTGGTGTACCCAACAGGATCAGTACATCTTATACACTCATTGGTGAAAGTGCGGTGGAAGTGTACTCTTCAGGATCACTGCAACTTATAATTATGTACACTTCTACAGTGGTGAAAGTCCCGTGGTGGTGCACCCAACAGGATCAGTACATCTTATACACTCATTGGTGAAAGTGCGGTGGAAGTGTACTCTTCAGGATCACTGCAACTTATAATTATGTACACTTCTACAGTGGTGAAAGTCCCGTGGTGGTGTACCCAACAGGATTAGTGCAAATTATTATGCAGTTACACGCCTACTGCGGCGAAAGTGCATTGGAGGTGTACTCAGCAGGATCACTGCATTTTATTATTATACTCATACTGCAATGAAAGTGCAATGGTGGTGTACTCGACAGGATTAATGCAACATTATTACACCGGCTCCTACTGCAGTGAAAGTGCTGTGGTAGTGTACTCAACAGAATTAATGAAAGTTATTATTACACTCCTACTGTAGTGAAAGTGCGATGGTGGTGTACCTGAAGGGATTAGTGCAACTTGTATGTACAGTCCTACTGCGGTGGTGGTGTACTTGAAAGGATTAGTGTAACTTGCGTACACTCCTGCTGTGGTGAAAGTGGGGTGGTGGTGTACTCAACTGGATTAGTGCAACTTATTAATACACTCCTGCAGTGAAAGTCCTGTGGTAGTGTACTCAACAGGATTGACACAACTTGATAACTCTGAAATAACACTCCTATTGCAGTGACTGAAAGTCCTGCGGTGGTGTACTCAACAGGATTACCACAACTTGATAACACTGAAATAACACTCCTATTGCAGTGACTGAAAGTCCTGCGGTGGTGTACTCAACGTATTATTACATTCTTTCTGCGGTGAAAGTGGGGTGGTGGTGTACTCAGCAAGACCAGCGCTGTGTCAGTGTATGTTCCACCGGTCGGCAGTTTGCGGTGAAAGTGGGGTGGTGGTGTATTCGGCAAGACCAGTGCTGTATCAGTGTATGTTCCACCGGTCGGCAGTTTCAGTTGGACATTTTCTTCATCAGCGCTACAGTCTCACTGCGGGTTTGCAACTTCCGTCGACACTAACGTCAGTTTGTAACTTCAGTTGGCACTTACGTCAGTGCTATTCAGTCTATCTGGTCCAAAATTTCAGTTGACACTTACGTCACTGCTATACTGACCAGATCAGCGTTCATACAGGCGACACAGCAGCAAAAACTCACAAAGGTACAGATAAGTAAGCATGCATAGACGTAATCAAACAAGAAAGGTGCACGAGGATAAGTATACGTAACTGAATGTGATACCGGCATGACGAAAGCAAGACGAAGAGGCACAAGCACAAGCTTACGCAAACTGTGACGCGATGCCGCTACACGTCACTCCTAACTGCACACAGCCAGCACATCCGTAAAAAAAGAAGGGAAAAAAAGAAGAAGAGTAAGTACTGAAGTAACTAAATTGGTGTGTCACGCCCAGTGTGGTTATATCAACCAATGTGGTTATATCAGGGCGATACACATTTTGTCATCATATATTACTTTTTAAAAGTGTATTCGTGTTAGAACTGGTATATATATGTAGAACTTTAAAACTATACTTAGAAGAAGAACAAGAAAAAATTAAGTAACTTAATGTTTTACACCCTGTTAACTAGTCAGTCCTGTTACATAAGAGCGAAAAAAGAAAAAGAAAGGAGAAAGAAAAAAAAAAGAAGGAGAAGAAAGAAGAGCAAATCTAACACTAGCATAATTACCACCCTCGAAACACAATGTACGACGGAGACGCGTCGAAACATTTATTGCTCTCAATGTTAATAAGAGAAGACGAAATCGCGCACGTGCTAGAGGAGCTGGAAACGCCGCCAAGCGACGCAGTACCGCAGGCCGAACGTGTCAAAAGTGCGCTGACGAAGTTCATGCAGAGAAGGCAATGGGACGCCGTCACGGACGTGCTGACGTCTTACCCGTCACTCCTGAGCGAGGACCTCGGCAGCAGGGCCACGAGAGAAGCCTGCAGGCACGCCAACAACCTCGACCTGCGTCGCCTCGTGCCCCACTGCCCTGACGACCAGCTGGACGCGCTGCTGCCGCAGCTGGTGAGCCACAACAGGTGGCCGGTCGTCAAGGAAGTGCTGCAGCGCGGGATCTGCAGCCGACAGCAGCGCCGGTGGGTGATGCGGCAGGCTCTCCAGCGATCCCTCGACTGGTTCATCAGCGACTTCCTTCCCGACAACGCCGACGACATGCCTGATCGCTTGCTGGCCGGGTTGACGAGGAGGGCCATGTGGATGTCAGTGAGCAAGGTGTTGCAGCAGCAGCAGCCGCCGCTCAGAGTCAGTGACGCGGAACGGCGCTGGGTCATCCACGAGGCCAGCAGGGTCGCCACGGGGTCCCTGTTCCTGCGGTGGATTTTTCCTCACTGCGGCGACGACCAGGTGGAGTCCGTTCTGACGCAGCTGGTGACGCTGGGAAAGTGGCAGGCCGTCTTGGGGGTTCTACGACAGCGACGCGAAAGTGATCCGCACCGCCCGAAGGAAATGGGCCATCGAGGAAGCCAGCGAGCGCGCACCGGAGAACCGGCTGTTGGACATCGTCTCCCAGTGCAGCCCTGACTGGCTGGAAAGCGTGCTGGTGAAGCTGGTGAAGAGAGGAGCGTGGGAGGCGGTTCAGGAGGTGGCGGAGCGAGGCGTCGGCGACGAGGCGTACGCTTGGGCTGTGCTCCGAGCCAGTCTGGCGGCCAGTGAGTTCAGTGTCAAGAGGCTGGTGGAGATCTGGCCGGAAGAAAGGGGGTGTCGCATCGTCATCCTCGCGTGTCGGCGCGGCATGCCTTCGGCTGCGGGAAAGATGTTGAAACGCATCGGCTGGGACCCGCTGCTGTCGGAAGTGATCGTCTCAGCAGCCTCGCTCACAGAGCCGAACAGCGAGGTCACACAGCCGAACAGCGAGGTCACACAGCCGAACAGCGAGGTCACACAGCCGAGCAGCGAGGTCACACAACCAAGCACCCTCAACCGTGAGGTCACACAGCCAAACAGCGAGGTCACACAACCAGACAGCGATGTCACACAACCAAACGGCGAGGTCACACAGCCAAACAGCGAGGTCACGCAACCAGACAGCGAGGTCACACAACCAAACAGCGAGATGACACAACCAAACAGCGAGCACATCGACACGGCTACCGATGACAGAACTCGCAGCTTAATGTCTTTTGTCTGCGGGGAAGTGCTGGATGTTTATCGCCGAGAACACAGAGACGGAGACCGCCAAAACCGGGAGGGAACCCCCGCACATCTCCCAACACCTGGCGAACCAAATCAAGGAATGGACAGAAACATTCGAAGGCTTGGACCGACCCGGCTCCTTGCAGACGAGCTCTTTCGAGTACTTCTTCACCCTGTACTACCACAGTCGCCGCGAGGGTCAAACGACTGGGTATCACGCCCCGGGGTCCCGGCGAGAGAACCCTCGTCCGAGCGAAGAGGGGCACCTGCTGCTGGCTCTCACCGTGCTGCCCGTCTTCCCAGAGCTTCAGAACGCCGCCCTGGCGATCATGCAGCGCGAGAGGAGATGGGACGTCATCAGCCACGCCTGCCTGACTCACGCACGGGAGCGGGTTCGGCGGGAGCTGCTCCGGGCAGCAGCGGAGCAGGGACAGTGGGGTGTGGTCGAGCGGTGGGCGGACCCACTCGCTGTACGACGACCAGCGGGGCTGGGCGCTGCAGGAGGCCTGCGAGGAGAAGCAGTGGGACGTCTTCCTGCTGCTGGCCGACCACGGGCTGGAGCGGAGCGAGCTGATGCGCGTGCACTACCGCCTGGCCAAGTACGCGGGCTGGGACGTCGTTCTCCGGCTTCTGCAACGCGGAGGGGACCTTGTCCAGCTGGCGGAGCTGATGCAGGCCACCAAGCGAGGGAAGAAGAACCTGGCAGATCCGTCCGCAGCCGCCGCCGCCGCCGCCGCCTACAAGCGCAGGCGAATTCGTCTGGCCAGGCTGTGGCGGGAACTGAGCGGGTCCTCCGTGGCGGAGGCCGCTGCAGCCGTTGCCAACTCGCACTGGCGTCTCGTGCTGTTCAAGCTCCAGCAGGAAGCCCACGAGGCGGACGTCTCACGAGCCGCTGAAGCTGCCCTGAGAAGCGAGGCCTGGCACGTGCTGGTCCAGCTGACGAGGCTGGGGATGGACGCGGCCCAGCGGGACTCCCTCTTCCCCGAGATGGTCAGGCGACGGCAGTGGGGCGTGTGCAGAGCGCTGCTGGAACGGGGTTTGAGGGTCGAGTCGTGCCTGGCCGCGGTGCCCGAGATGATGAAGACGAACCAGTGGATCCTGCTGGCCAGGGTGATGGAGCACGCCGTGGGCGACGCCGTGAGGCGGCAGATCCTGCAGCACGCCATGGAGAGGAGGGAAGGCAGCATGGTGGCGCACTTCTTCGGCACGACGCACGGGCGGCTTTCGGTGGAAGAGCGGGGAGACGCTGTTCCAGCAGTCGCTCAGCCGCGGAGTCTGGCAGGCGCTGAAGCCGCTGGTGCAGGAGAAGGACAGCACCGGCATCGCTCACCGCGACATCGCCATGCAGAAAGCCGCCGAGCAGGGCCAGTGGGACGTGGTGGACCACTGCGAGCGCTACTACGCCGACATCAACAAGCACAACGCCGACGGCGACACGCCCCTGCTCCGCGCTGCCTGGAGGGCCGACTGGAAGGCCGTGGAGAAGCTGGTGCGCCGCGGCTGCGACCAGTTCGTGCTGGACAGCGACGGCAGCTCCGTGCTGCACAAGGCTCTGGAGGCCGGGCAGCCGGCCATCGCCAAGCTGCCGATCCAGTTCCACGGCGACGTCAACCTGCCTGACCGCGACGGCGTCACTCCGCTCCAGACGCTGATCGAGCGCAGGCACGCCGACATCATCGACGACACGCTGTTCTGGCAGTCCGACGTGTGCACTGGGGGGGTACAGCAAGAGCGGGGGCACGACTCTGCACGCGGCCTGCGAGGCGGGGTGGCTGAGGACCCTGTACTACCTGCTGGCCAGGTGCGTGGACCCGCTGGCCGTGACGGAGGACGGCGAGTCCGTGCTGATGCTGGCCGTGACGGAGGACGGCGAGTCCGTGCTGATGCTGGCCGTGACGGAGGACGGCGAGTCCGTGCTGATGCTGGCCGTGACGGAGGACGGAGAGTCCGTGCTGATGCTGGCCGTGACGGAGGACGGAGAGTCCGTGCTGATGCTGGCCGTGCAGAACCCGCGCTGCCCGCAGAGGCTGGTGCCGGAGTGCATCAGGCTGGGCTTCAGCACCCACCAGCCCCACATCACCGACACTTGCTACGTCGTTCTGGGCGAGGGACGGAAGGCGCGCGCTGTCGAGGCCGCTTCCGGAAGCGAGGAAGGCGAAGACCTGGAAACCCGCTACGCTGGTGTACCCGGGGTGACGCGAGAAATGCTGGCTGAAATCCAGGACCGCGATTTGTGGGACAGCGAGAACTTCTCGCCGTTTCACTTCGCTTCCGGAAGCGAGGAAGGCGAAGACCTGGAAACCCGCTACGCTGGTGTACCCGGGGTGACGCGAGAAATGCTGGCTGAAATCCAGGACCGCGATTTGTGGGACAGCGAGAACTTCTCGCCGTTTCACTTCGCCCTTGTGCGCGACATGCCCGTGGTGAGGGACATGCTGTACGAGTCGGGGGCCTGTTCCTACAAGGAGTCGTTCAGGCTGTACACCGACGTTTCCGAGGGCAGGTCCTTCTGTTACGACGCGACGACCGACTTGCGGTACCTGCGGAAGGTGGCCACAACGCCTCGAAGCCTGCGGTCCGCGTGTCGCCTGGTCATCTCGCACTGCTTGGACGTCCGTGGGAAACGCCACCAAGACGTGGAGTACCTCGACCTCGAGGAGCCCTTGCAGAACTACGTGATGTTCTCTGACCTCACGGATCCAGATTTTGGCAAAGATCGGTTGCTGTGAAGTATGCATGCTCTCTCTCTCTCTCTCTCTCTCTCTCTCTCTCTCTCTCTCTCTCTCTCTCTCTCTCTCTCTCTCTCTCTCTCTCAGGTTTTGACTGAACGTAAGCTGCAATCTCTTCCATTGTTGGAATTACAAAACCACTCTAATGCTCTTGCCATTTATTTCATGGACAGTTACATACAATGTATTATGCCTTCATATGCCCATTCAAGCCCCCTCTACAAGTTTGTGTGTTCTGGTTGTTACAAGAATCATGTAAGCTGTTGTGGTAATCTCATTTCCTTTTGCCAAGAAAAACCCGGGTTTTGGTTAGTTAAAATTATATAAAAAATTAAAATTATATATATATATATATATATATATATAAAATTATATATTTTTTTTTTTTTTTGGGGGTTTTTTAAAAAAAAATAAAAAAAAATTGGTTTAATATATAAAATATATATATATATATATATAATATATATTAATATATATATATATTATATATATATATATAAAAAGGTAAAAGAAAGGAAAAATTTTCGGGAAATTAAAGGTTAATATATATATATAATAATAAAAATTTTAATAAAAAATATTATAAAATTAATATATAAAATTTATTTTTGCATTTTGTTGTTGTCGGTTTCATCTTGTGCTTTAGGCCTATTGTTGCACCAAAATTAAGTACCCTTTGTCCTGTACTATGCTTCTTTACTGTATATGAAATGCTCAGACATTAAGTACTGATTTTTGTGTATCAGCAAATGACGCATGCCTAGACCACGGTTATTTTGACCTATTCATAACGAGCACTGGATATATATTCCTTTCCTTTGAACGAATCATTAAATGTATTGTAATGACTAAACTAAACCGGTTTCATGACTTTGAATCTCCATCGTTGAAATATCAATGCTTGTGTAAACTTGTGAAACGCTTTCTAAACTAGTTCTCTGCGGCTAAACTTGCCTAAACCCCGGTGTGTGTGTGTGTGTGTGTGTGTGTGTGTGTGTGTGTGTGTGTGTGTGTGGGGTGTGTTTTTTTTTCTCTCTCTCTCTCTCTCTCTCTCTCCCCTCTCTCTCTCTTCCCCACACACACACACACACACACACACACACACACACACACACACGCACGCACGCACGCACGCACGCACGCACGCACGCACGCACACAAACACACAGCTGCTTTATATCGAGAGGGAGATCACTCATTTGGTGATTTGAGTAAACGCCGCGTTGTAAAACTGGAGACACGATTCTCTCCCTTCACTTTCTGCCGCACTCCATTTCTGCAGTTTTAAACCGACTGTCGCTTGAAAGTACACGGTTGCCGGCACAGCTATTTCGCGGCTTCAAAACCACACAAAGAAAAAGTACCTTAAACAAAAAGCAACGGAGGGCGCTTATACTGCAATGTAAAAAATCACGACAAAACTACTTTCGGCGAATTTGCAGCGATCACGTATAATTTGCAGCTGCAGTGAGCATAGTTAATTCAATGAGTCCAGGTGAGATCAAGAGGAGGGAGGTGAGTTGGACTCACGAAGAGTTGAACTATCATTTGCTGGTCCAGGCGAGATCAAGAGGAGGGAGGTGAGTTTGGGCCCCACGAAGAGGTTTAACTATCATTTGCTGGTCCAGGCGAGATCAAGAGGAGGGAGGTGATTTTGGGCCCCACGAAGAGTTGAACTATCATTTGCTGGTCCAGGGAGATCAAGAGGAAAGGGGGGGGAGGTTTGGGCTTTCACAAAAAAGTTGCCCCCCTTTGCGGGGCCAGGCCCGGGTCAAGAGGAGGGAGGTGAGTTTGGGCCCCACGAAGAGTTGGCCCACATTTGCTGGTCCAGGCGAGATCAAAAGGGGGGAGGGGAGTTTGGGCCCCACGAAGAGTTGAAAATTCATTTGCTGGTCCAGGCGAGACGGGAGGGAGGGAACTCACGAAGAGTTGAACTATCATTTGCGGTCCGGGGAGATCAAGAAGGGGGGAGGGGAGTTGGGCCCCCACGAAGAGTTGAATATCATTTGCTGGTCCCAGGCGAGACCAAAGGGGGAGGGGGGGTGAGGGGACCCCACCCAAGAGTTGAATATCATTTGCTGGTCCAGGCGAGATCAAGGAAAGGGGGGGTGAGTTGGACTCCACGAAGAGTTTTAACTAAACATTTGCTGGTCCGGCGAGATCAAAGGAGGGAGGTGAGTTTGGGCCCCACGAAGAGTTTTAAATATCATTTGCGGTCCAGGCCCAGATCAAGAGGAGGGAGGTGAGTTTGGGCCCCACGAAGAGTTGAACTATCATTTGCTGGTCCAGGCGAGATCAAGAGGAGGGAGGTGAGTTGGACTCTCACGAAGAGTTGAACTATCATTTGCTGGTCCAGGCGAGATCAAGAGGAGGGAGGTGAGCTGGACTCTCACGAAGAGTTGAACTATCATTTGCTGGTCCAGGCGAGATCAAGAGGAGGGAGGTGAGCTGGACTCTCACGAAGAGTTGAACTATCATTTGCTGGTCCAGGCGAGATCAAGAGGAGGGAGGTGAGTTGGACTCACGAAGAGTTGAACTATCATTTGCTGGTCCAGGCGAGATCAAGAGGAGGGAGGTGAGTTGGACTCACGAAGAGTTGAACTATCATTTGCTGGTCCAGGCGAGATCAAGAGGAGGGAGGTGAGCTGGACTCTCACGAAGAGTTGAACTATCATTTGCTGGTCCAGGCGAGATCAAGAGGAGGGAGGTGAGCTGCGGGACTCTCACGAAGAGTTGAACTATCATTTGCTGGTCCAGGCGAGATCAAGAGGAGGGAGGTGAGTTGGACTCACGAAGAGTTGAACTATCATTTGCTGGTCCAGGCGAGATCAAGAGGAGGGAGGTGAGCTGGACTCTCACGAAGAGTTGAACTATCATTTGCTGGTCCAGGCGAGATCAAGAGGAGGGAGGTGAGCTGGACTCTCACGAAGAGTTGAACTATCATTTGCTGGTCCAGGCGAGATCAAGAGGAGGGAGGTGAGCTGGACTCTCACGAAGAGTTGAACTATCATTTGCTGGTCCAGGCGAGATCAAGAGGAGGGAGGTGAGCTGGACTCTCACGAAGAGTTGAACTATCATTTGCTGGTCCAGGCGAGATCAAGAGGAGGGAGGTGAGCTGGACTCTCACGAAGAGTTGAACTATCATTTGCTGGTCCAGGCGAGATCAAGAGGAGGGAGGTGAGCTGGACTCTCACGAAGAGTTGAACTATCATTTGCTGGTCCAGGCGAGATCAAGAGGAGGGAGGTGAGCTGCGGGACTCTCACGAAGAGTTGAACTATCATTTGCTGGTCAGGCGAGATCAAGAGGTAGGGAGGTGAGATGGACTCTCACGAAGAGTTGAACTATCATTTGCTGGTCCAGCGAGATCAAGAGGCGGGAGGTGAGCTGGACTCTCACGAAGAGTTGAACTATCATTTGCTGGTCCGGGCGAGATCAAGAGGAGGGAGGTGAGCTGTAGGACTCTCACGAAGAGTTGAACTTCAATTGCTGGTCCAGGCGAAGATAAGAGGGAGGGAGGTGAGTGGGGACTCACGAAGAGTGAACTATCATTTGCTGGCCAGGCGAGATCAAAGAGGAGGCGGGAGCTGGACTCTCACGACGAGTTGAACTATTCATTTGCTGGGCCAGGCGAGATCAGAGGAGGCGAGGTGAGCCTGGACTCTCACGAAGAGTTGAATCTATCATTTGCTGGTCCAGCGAGATCAAGAGAGGGAGGTGAGCTGGGCCTCTCACGAACAGTTGAACTATCATTTGCTGGTCCAGGCGAGATCAAGAGGAGGGAGGTGAG
>JABMCL010000526.1:167500-175000 GCA_018857735.1 Alviniconcha marisindica
CCGGCCTTCAGGCCCGACTGGTTTCCCGTGCGACGCAAGCCAACACGTCAACGGGGGAAGGCCCCAAAACCCGGGGAAGGGCCCGGGCCCGTCCCATTAAAAAAGAGGAGTCGCGACTTTAAACCACCCACCAGCCACCCAGCGCGTTGACGCCTTCATAAACCCCGGGCGAATTTTTGTTGGCAAGGTTGCATCGATTGCGGGGAATTGGGAACGGGAATTTCCTGGCCGGCGCCCGGACTGACGGGACGGGGGGGCCGGAGCAGTTGTTTCCAAAAACCGTCAGTTTTTTGGCTGAAACTGTAGGTATAAGACCCAGACGCCGGGAAATTTGCCGACCCGAGTTCAAGTTCGTTTGTGGTTCGAGATTTTGCACGAGAGAGGATGGGGGCCCGGTTTCTGTTTTGTTTTTTTTGGGGCGTTCTTTTGTTTCTGTCTGTCTGTTTTTGTTTTGTTTTGTTTTGTTTCCTCTCCCCCCCCCCCCCCCCCCCCCCCCCCCCCCCCCGGGTTTTTTTTTTTTTTGTGTGTGTTTTTGTGTGTGTGGGGGGGGAGGGGGGGGGGAGAGAAAAGAGAGAGAGAGGGGGAGAGAGAGAGAGAGAGAGAGAGAGAGAGGGGGGCGTGGTGGGGGCTTTTACGGGTGTGTGTGTGGGGTTGGTGTGGTGGTTTTTGTGTGTGTGTGTGTTTTTGTTTTTGTGTGTGTGTGTGTGTGTGTGTGTGTGGGGGGGAGGAGAGAAGAAGAAGAGAGAGAAGAGAGGATGGCGTCGAGGGTTGGGCCAACGGTTTTTGGGGATTAGTGTTTTTGTGTGTGTGGTGTGTGTGTGTGTTGTGTGTGTGTGTTTTGCTTGGGTGTGTGTGGGGTGTGTGTGTGTTTTTGTGTGTTTTGTGTGTGTGTGTGGGGTGTGTGTTTTTGGTGTGTGTGTGTGGGGTGTGAATGTGTGGGGTCCCCCCCCGGATCAGGGGTTTTTTTCAAAACCCGGGGGAAACAAAAATGAAAGTCATTTAGGCATACCCCCCTTCCTTTTTTCTCTCCCGGGCCGGGGGGGGGAGGGGGGGGGGTGGAGGGGGAAGTTGAAAGACTCAAAAAAAACGGGTTCCGAAACAAAAACTCACTCTAAAAAAGGTTTGGGAATGTTCACAGAAATTTTGCAGTTGTGTTTCAACCGTGGTTATATGGGAGGGGGGGGGGGGGCCGTTGTTTAAAAAAAAATGCGGGAAGGTCCAAACTAAACGAATAAATCATTATATTAAAAGCGAAAAAACAAAAAACAAAACAACAACAACAACACTTGTGTGCGTCCTTGGTTTGTGTATGTATGTTATTATATATATGAAAACTTTTCTTTTTTTTAAATCTCACTTTACTGTGCAAAAGAATTCTTTATGTATGTTCATATACATAAAAACTGAATTTTCAAAAAATTTTGAAAATTTTGGGGAAGGAAATTTGGGGGGGGGGGGGGGGGGGGAGAGAGGGGAGAGGGGAGAGAGAGAGAGAGAAATTTCAACATGCTGGGGCCGTTTTTTGGGGGAGGTTTGGGGTTTTTTTTTTTATTTTGTTTTTCATTTCTTTTCTCCACGAGGGTCGATTTTTTCCATTTTGTCCCGGGGGCCAAAAACAGAGCATCGGCCCCAAAAGGAAAAAGGGAAAACCGACGGGGGGAATGGGGGGTGGGGGGGGGGGGGTGGGGGGGAGGGGAGCAGGTACCAAAACAACGCCGGTGGGTTTGGGGGATCATAGTTCAGGAGCCGGTAATCGACCCCGGGGGTGGCTCCCGGGCTGTCCCCCCCCAAAACCTTTTGGTTTCCGTGGACCCAAAACTATATATTGAACGTGCTTCCGCATTGGTCTCAGCTTGTCCCTAATATGTCAGCTGACATCTGAGGACATTAAGCAACACTACCTACCTACCTACCTACCTACCTACCTACCTACCTACCTGGGCGCAGGGGAAGATGGAACGTTGATCAGACGGGGGGAACTCGGAGAAAATGAGGTAAAAACGCGCCATCCAAGCAAAGAATTCATCCCGTCCTTAATAAGACTTGCGGTTTCTGTGGACGTTAAGCAACATGTTTACAGACAATTTCGCAACACAGTCGATGTTTAATTTTCTGTGTGTGTGGTGGGGGTGGGGGGGGGGGGTAGTTTTTTCGGTTTGTGTGTGTGTGTGTGTGTTGTGTTTGTGTTGTGTTTGTTTTTGGTTTGTTGTTGTTGTGGTGGTGTTGGTGGTGGTGTGTGTGTGGTGGTGGTGTGGTGTGTGTGTGTGTGTGTAGTGTTTGTTTTTTTCTTTTTGTTTATTTTTTGTGTGTGTGTGTGTGTGTGTGTGTGTGTGTGTGTGTGTGTGTGTGTGTGTGTGTGTGTGTGTGTGTTGTAAAAGGTTTTTATGCCATGAGGTTTGATTTCTCCATCTCGTTGAAGGTCGAAAACTGAACATGGTTGTTCAAAGGAAAGGGGAGGGGGGGGGGGGGGGGGGGGGGGGGGTATGGGGGGGGGGGGGTGGAGGGGGTGGTGGTTTGGGGGTGCGGGTATGAATCAACAGTGCTGTCTCTGTCTCTGTCTCTCTGTATCTATCTCTGTCTCTGTATCTATCTCTGTCTCTGTATCTCTGTCTCGCTCTCTTTGTCTGTCTCTCTGTCTCTCTGTCTTTCTCTGTTTGTCTGTCTGTCTCTGTGTCAGTGTCTCTCTGTCTCTGTCTGTCTCTGTCTGTCTCTGTCTCTGTCTCTGTCTCTGTCTCTCTCTCTCTCTCTCTCTCTCTCTGTTGTGTGTGTGTGTTTTTGTTGTTGTTGTTTTTTGTTTTTTGTTTTGTTTTTTTGTTTAATTTTATGTACTAATTTAGTATCCATTTCTTTTTCCTTGTTGATATTGTCATTTTTCTTAAGCTTAATTTTATCCCTCCCCTTCCCCTGCTCTCTCTGTAAATTACCCTCTTTTTTTTCTTCTTTTTTAATTTTTTTCTTTTAGTTTTAGTTTGTGTGTGTGTGTGTGTGTGTGTGTGTGTGTGTGTGTGTGTGTGTGTGTGTGTGTGTGTGTGTGTTTAACTGTGTTTTAGACTTTTTTGCTCCATTGTTTTTCACTGCTATTTTTTTCATTTCCTTTGCAATCGCTGTCTGGTTTTATATGTGTTGTTGTTATTATTATTATTATTTTATTAATTGTTGTTTTTATTTTTACTGATGCTGTATTTGTCTATAGCCTTCTGTAATAATATTGAACTGTGAATGTCTTGGTTTTAGTAGTACTGTAGCAACGGCAGATATGTGAGTCGGCCTTTGTGCTAATATCTTCACCGTTGAGAAATAAAGTTCAATCAATCAATTTTCTCTCTCTCTCTCTCTCTCTCTCTCTCTCTCTCTCCTCTCTCTCCCCTCCTCTCTGAACACACACACACACAAAGATACACAACAATAATTACACCAACACACCCCACACCACACACACACCCCACACACACACCCACACACACACCAAAAAATATCCCACACACACACACACACACACACACACCCCCCACACACACACACACACACACACCCCAAATAACACACACACACACACACACACACACACACACACCCCACACACACCACACACACACACACAAACAACACCACACACACACACACACAACACACACACCTACACACACACACACACACAACACAACACACACACACACACCACACACACACACACACACACACACCAAAACACCCCACACACACACACACACACACACACACACACACATGAACCACTCTCAAGCAGTTCGAGAATTCAAATGAACACGCTTTGGTGATCAATATGCACACCTGTGGATGCACCTGACCCATTGGCCCTAATGACGACAAAACACTAATGTTGTAATTAAATGTGCCACAAAATAATTATGACGACGAATCTGTGTTAATGATACCTTCCGGATGAAGCGGACGCCTGAATGGATGATCAGTTTAACCAATCAGAGACGCAGACAAGTTTGGACCGAACAGTATGTAAGCAGTCGGTTTCCCGGTAGCTCATAGGATATGTCTGTATTCATAGGATATATATCTCCTGTGTCTACCCATCAGAATTTTACGACAGCCCCTCCAGGATGGGTCTGTAAGCAACCCCTGTACCGACCTGCTCATTCGGCCAGGTAAGAGGCTAACCCCTTCACTGCCATGGTGTCAATTAAAAACGACCAATAAAAGTCCGAAATCTGATACCCTTACGTCATTTTCTTTTCTTTTTCGCACTGGCATGTGAAAGGAATTTCATCAAAACGCATAGTATTGAAATTAGATTGTTATAGGACCGGAAAGTACACTGTTTGCAGGAGCATCCCTGCATCTTTCAGGCCGGAAATTTTACAGGCTGGGGCAGTGAAGGGGGCTGATATTCATCTACAGTCTACAGGAGTCTGATCTCTGCTCAGACGAGACAAAGGTCACAGTGAATGTGTCACGTTCCCGCACACTCTTGTTGCCAAGGCCAGACTGCCTCCAACAGGCACTGTCACAATTTGTTTTCTGCCGCCTCCTGCCCCCCCCCCCTGCCCCCCCCCCCACTGCTCCCCCCCCCCTCCTCCCCCCCCCCCCCCCCCCAGCCCCCTCGCTCTCGCTCCTACCTCCTGTGCCAAGACCAGAATGACTCGATCCACCATTGTCTGTATGTTTTCTGCGCACTTCAGCCGTTTTTGCGGCGATAAAGGAAGAGATAAGGTCAGAACAGGTGACTTTTTCCAGGACGTTATCTCCTGATCTCATAGTTTTCCCGGCCTCTCGCACCGACACGGCGTTGAGCATCCATCAGTCCTTTCGTGGCACGGCTTGGACCGGCCGTTAGGTTATTAGCTTGGTGCTCGTTCTATTCCGTCTGTTCTGTCTTTTTGCATAATGCCCTCAGAAGCTAAAGAGCATATTAGGGACAGTCTATATAACAAGCTTGAGCATATCAGGTCTATAAAACAAGCTTGAGCATATTAGGGACAGTCTATAAAACAAGCTTGAGCATATCAGGGACAGTCTATAAAACAAGCTTGAGCATATCAGGTCTATAAAACAAGCTTGAGCATATTAGGGACAGTCTATAAAACAAGCTTGAGCATATCAGGTCTATAAAACAAGCTTGAGCATATCAGGTCTATATAACAAGCTTGAGCATATCAGGTCTATAAAACAAGCTTGAGCATATTAGGGACAGTCTATAAAACAAGCTTGTCTTGGACATAACGGTTTTGGTGCTCGGCTGATAGGCAGACGGATATAGGTTCGAATCCGCTGCGGCTTTCCTTTCTCTTCAATTGTTTTTGTTGTTGTTGTTTGTTGTTTGTTAACGTCCGTCCCATAAACCTAAAAATATTATATAAAAAAAATACAGCGGTTCAACCAAAGTTTGGGTGAGAATGTAGCATGTGCAACCGGCCCATTTAGCTAAACCGCGAGGCACAACCAAAGTTTGGGTGAGAAGATTGCGTGTGCAGCCATTTCCACACATCTGTATATACTGTCATATAATATATATACAAGTGCAGTGTTAAGAGGCCACGTCCGGTGGCTGCCACTCCGACTTCGGGGATTTCAGTAACTGGAGTTTGTCATGGGATACAAGATTGCCATGGCTGACCGTAATCCCAACAGGGAAATCTTAGCCCAACAAATATTTCGCTTTGGCCATAAGGTTCCGGCTAGAGACAATCAGGATACCAGTAATGACGTTGTGAATAGCCTCTGCTCTGGGCCATGTTGTGGTTTACTAATTCCTCTCTGTTGTTGTTGTCGTTGTCGTTTTTGTTGTTGTTGACGTTATCTTACACCACTGCCAATATTTTGATGCAGTTAAATCTTGGATTTGAACGTCCCGTCCACCGCATACAGCAGCTCAGGACGATAATTATGGGCATTCTGCTGAACGATATCGTCATTCTGTATAATTCTGGAGAACGATACCGTCATTCTGTATGATTCTGGTGAACGATACCGTCATTCTGTATGATTCTGGTGTACGATATCGTCATTCTGTATGATCCGGGTGTACGATATCGTCATTCTGTATTATGGGGACTTTTATCGTCATCCTGTTTTATTCTTTATGTTTGGTAAAAGGTTTCCCTCTGGTGTGACTGAGCTTTGCGTGCCAGTGTGTGTTTTTGGGGGGGGGGGTGCGTGCGCGCCCCCCTGTTTTGTTTGTATGTTGGGTGTGACTGTTTTAATGTTTTAATTTCGTTTGTCGTGCGTGGCCTTTGGGTGCGTCGTTCGTTTTGCGTTTTTTTTTTGTGTTTTTGTGTTGTGTGTTTTTTTGTTTGTGCGTTTTCGTTTCGTTAATTTTTTCTTTATTTTCGTTGTGTGTGTGTGTTATTGTTGTTGTGTTTGTTGTTGTTTTTTTTGTGTTGGGGGTGGGGTTTTGAAAACTAAAAAACAGCGTGTTTTTGATGGGCAAAAAAAGAAACCAAAACCCGTTTGGGGGAGCCAGGCCCCGGAAAAAGTGAGGTGGCGCCTGGGCCCCCCCCCTTGCCAAAAGGTTTCTGTGGAGGAAACCCAAAATTAAACCCCCTTTTGGGGCCGGGATCCCCCATTTTATTGAAAAGGGGTTTTGTCTCTACAGTATCGCAATCCAAACTGGTGCCTTTTTACAAGCGCTGTGATACGAGCTACATCAAAACCAAAATTGTCCAACCATTACAGGCAATCAGAAGATTAACGAAGTACGGCCGCACTTCTGGTATGATTGCCAAAAAGCGGAATGTGTTGTCGGGGACCGGAGTCGCACTCGGTCGTAGGCCGGTTCGTCACGCCCTTCTTTCTTTCGCTGTGCTTTACTTCCACAGAAACCCCAAGGCTTTTTAGGGGCGGGGAATGGAGGTAGGAGGAAGGGGAGGGAGGTTTTATACCTAAAAAACACTTTACAAATGTACCATCGGCCCAATCCGCCGAAATAAGCAAAAATAAAATTTTTAATTTCAATAAAAATAAAAAGTTTTAAAAAAACAGTGTCCCCAAAGGAAAATTTTTAAGAAAGGGGGACCGAAGCGGAATCAAAAACCCAGGCCTTCTGCTTTTCCACCTAACCCGCCTTACCCGCTAAAAGGCCCCCGGCCCCCCCGTCAGGCTCGCAATGCTGGTGGGTCTTTTGGAACGATGTTTGGAGCAGAGGCGCGTCTACACGTAGCCTGCTGCAGCATTTGTGCGTGGAGGTTTTCAAAGGGACAGTGTAAAAAAGATTTGGGGTCCAAAATTTCCCGGAAAATTTGAGGCCAAATGAACCCCAAAGTGCTTTTGTTTTCCTCCTCCCCCTCCTCCTTCTTCTTCCTGTTCTTTTTTTTTTTCTTCTTCTTTTTTCTGTGTCTGTTCTGTCTTGTTTTTGTTCCCCTTTTCTCCTTCCTCTCTCTTTCTCCCCCTCTCTCTTCTCTTTCTCTCTCTTTCTCTTCTCTGTCTCTCTCTCCTCTCTCCCCTCCCCTCTTCTCTCTTTTATCTTTTCTCTCCTTTTCTCTCTCTCTCTCTCTCTCTCCCCCTTTCTCT
>JABMCL010000526.1:182500-185000 GCA_018857735.1 Alviniconcha marisindica
ACACACACACATACACACACACACACACAAAACACACCACACATCAACAACCACACACCACACACACACACCACTGTTGTGTGTATGCGTGTGAGTTTGTATGTGTGTGTGTTTGTGTGTGTGTGTTTGTGCGTGGTGTGTGCGTGCGTGCGTCGTGGTGTGTGTGTGTGTGTGTGGGGTGTTGTGTCTGTGTTGTGTGTGTGTGTGTGTGTGTGTGTGTGTGTGTGGTGTGTGTGTGTGTGGTGGTGTGGTGTGTGTGTGTTGGGGTGTTTTTGTGTGTGTGTGTGTGGGTGTGTGTGTGTGTGTGTGTGTGAGTGTGTGTTTGGTGTGTGTGTGGAGGTGTGGTGTGTGTGGATGGTGTGTTGTGTGGGGTGTGTGTGTGTGGTTGTGTGGTGTGGTGTGTGTGGGTGGGTGTGTGAAGGGGTTTGTGTGTGGGGGTGTGTGCGTGGTGCGTGCTGTGGTGTGTGTGGTTGGTGTGTGTGTGTTGCGTGTTTTTGTGTGTGTTGTGTGTGTGTGTGTTGTGTGGGGTTGTGTGGTGTGTGTGCTGTGGGCGTGCGTGCGTGCGTGCGTATGCGTGCGTGCGTATGTGTGTGTGTATGTGTGTGCGCGCGCGCGCGCGCGCGCGTGCGTATTCGTGTGTGCAATGTAGGTCTTTGCTGTTTGGCACGCTATGATTTAAATCGCTTGTAATCACCGTCGCCGTTTTCCGCTCCCGCTGTCAGAAACGTAGGTGTTAAACCTGCTTTCTGTTCACCGCGCAAAGCTTCGTTTTTATATTAGAGATGTATAGAGGACAGTTCTTTTAAGCAGGACTATATTCTTGTGGTGGCAATGCAGCATTAGGCTTTACTATCTCCCCCCCACCCCCACCCACACACCCCCCCACCCCACCCCCACACAACCCCACCCCACCCCCACACCCCCCCCCACCCCACCCCCACCCCCTCCTCCTCCTCCTATCCCCCCCCTCCCGACCCTCCGACTCAGTGGGACTCTCATCGCTGAGGAAATGTAACGAAGGAACTTCCGTACGACGATCGCCGTTACATCATTCTGTTACGAACAAAGGACTCTGTGTTTTGTCGCCTTGTAACGAAGGAGCTTCCGTACGACAATCGCCGTTACATCATTCTGTTACGAACAAAGGACTCTGTGTTTTGTCGCCTTGTAACGAAGGAGCTTCCGTACGACAATCGCCGTTACATCATTCTGTTACGAACAAAGGACTCTGTGTTTTGTCGCCTTGTAACGAAGGAGCTTCCGTACGACAATCGCCGTTACATCATTCTGTTACGAACAAAGGACTCTGTGTTTTGTCGCCTTGTAACGAAGGAGCTTCCGTACGACAAACGCCGTTACATCATTCTGTTACGAACAAAGGACTCTGTGTTTTGTCGCCTTGTAACGAAGGAGCTTCCGTACGACAATCGCCGTTACATCATTCTGTTACGAACAAAGGACTCTGTGTTTTGTCGCCTTGTAACGAAGGAACTTCCGTACGACAATCGCCGTTACATCATTCTGTTACGAACAAAGGACTCTGTGTTTTTGTCGCCTTGTAACGAAGGAGCTTCCGTACGACGATCGCCGTTACATCATTCTGTTACGAACAAAGGACTCTGTGTTTTGTCGCCTTGTAACGAAGGAGCTTCCGTACGACAATCGCCGTTACATCATTCTGTTACGAACAAAGGACTCTGTGTTTTTTCGCCTTGTAACGAAGGAGCTTCCGTACGACAATCGCCGTTACATCATTCTGTTACGAACAAAGGACTCTGTGTTTTGTCGCCTTGTAACGAAGGAGCTTCCGTACGACAATCGCCGTTACATCATTCTGTTACGAACAAAGGACTCTGTGTTTTGTCGCCTTGTAACGAAGGAACTTCCGTACGACAATCGCCGTTACATCATTCTGTTACGAACAAAGGACTCTGTGTTTTATGTCGCCTTGTAACGAAGGAGCTTCCGTACGACAATCGCCGTTACATCATTCTGTTACGAACAAAGGACTCCTGTGTTTTATGTCACCAACGTGAAGGAGCTCCGTAATGACAACGCCGTTAAGTACTTCTGTTACGAACAAAGTGATCGTGTTTGCTCGCTTTTATCCGGCTGGGCGTCAAAAATGTAATCGTGGTTAGGACGAGCCGGTTGCGGAAACCCAGATAAGTACGTCTGCACTGAAATCCACAGGTTTAGAACATTGTGCGTCGCTGATGGGGGTGGGGGTGGGGTGGGGGTAGGCGGTCTTGTTGTTTTTGCTGCGTGGTTGCTGTTTTTCTCTTTGTTTTGTTTGTTTGTCGGTTTGTTCAGCAAACCTCTTCAATACTGAATAGGGATTTATTAAGCTCTTCTCCACCCACACCTTCTGACTGACCCCCCCTGACCCCCTTTAACTCATCCGAAGATGGACTTCCACCCACCCCCACTGTCTCCTCCCAGACCATTACTCGCCGCCATTAAAATCTTTAGACTCTGTCTATCTCTGTCTCAAATCTCC
>JABMCL010000526.1:187500-200000 GCA_018857735.1 Alviniconcha marisindica
CGTTATAAGCATCTTTATAAGGCGTCTCTCGCCAGTCTTTGAAGACTATAGTCTCACTGGTGTATTGATACTGTAGTCTGGACAGTTTGGTGCTCAAGGACACAGTTCCGCGTCGATCGAAGGCCAGCCCGAATCACAAAGGACTTACAACACCTTGCAACCCGTGGTTCAGTTCTTAAGTTTAGATGCTGCTGAAACTACCACCCGTGGCAGGTAATTAAAAGGACTGTAGGAATAAAGATGAAGATGTGCTAATTACCAAGACGACGAAGGCGGGTTTGCCGTTCAGTTCTTAAGTTTAGATGCTGCTGAAACTACCACCCACGGCAGGTAAGGACTGTTGATGATGAAGTGATGCTTCATGTCCTCAGATGTCAGTTGACATATTAGGGACAAGCTGTGACCAATGCCGAAGCACGGTTCAATAATTCTTTACGTCCACGGAAACCAGAAGGCTCGTTAGGACGGACAGCCCAGGACGGCCACCTCGACTCTCACACAGCTCCTGAACTATGGTAAGGACTGTAGTAATAAAGATGAAGATGTGCAAATTACCAAGGCGACGAAGGCGGGTTTGCCGTAATGACGGAAAGAGTTTGCGTGATCGTTATTTGAGCCTCTGTGACGCCTGAGCGTTTCGAACTTGCCGCAATGCCGTAAGAACAAAGCATGCACGCGAACCCCAAGAAGTGATGCTATTTTCAGCGGGACAGACAAAACAGTGTTGTTTCTCCTTTTCCATTGATTTCCTGGAGAGTAACTGCCCCTTTTCATGCCTAGTCGTTTCGTTCGTTAAAGGAGAGTTCTGGCAAAAAATAATAGTGCGCACTGTTTTGTTCCTGTAAAAAAATTAAAAAATTAAAAATAATCTCATTAAAGGTTCGAAAGAACGCCTTCTCTCTCTCTCTCTCTCTCTCTCTCTCTCCTCTCTCTCTCTCTCTCTCTCTAATGAAACTAGTTTTGTTTTTGTTTTTCCAATGGAATTATTGTCAAAGATGATTATCGTAGAGGCTACCAAGACAGCGCACCAAAAGGCGAGGACGGACACGGAGAGTTACGTCCCTTCGTAGCTGGCACCATGGGTAACTGCCCAAGACTAACAGAATTATACATGGCCTTTTCTAATCGCGTGAAAGAGACCGTGTTATCGGGAAGGGAATGACGTACGGCATGATTATGACTGACGCGTCTTCTTTTTGACGGTCGACACTTTGTGGTCTGTGTGATGTTCCTGTGGTCAGTGAAGAAGAACTGAATTGGCGGCGGAGTCAGTTCCATTCTAGGGAAACTGTCCTCGGTTACAGGGTTTATATATATTATTAATCTGCTTATTTTAGTCGTAGGTCGTAAGAAGGACTGCGATCTCTTAATGTATAATATCTTTGATAGGTCGATACAAAACGATGTGAACATTTTTGGTACAAATCCCTTCATTTCGGCAGTGGATATGCGGTTAAGGCAAAATAGCCACGAAAGCAATTTTTTTTAAAAGAAGAAAAAAAGGTAAGGACCGCTTAATTACTTAGTTTTCGTCCTTAAACTCGTGTGTTTTGATCTTAAATTATTAAAAAATTTAATCTAGGATTTACGTCATTCCCTTCCCGCTCCGCAAACGCCGGCTGAGGAGAAATTTAATGATGCTGACGTTGCTGATGCAACGGTGCCAAGAGCGGATGTGACGCACAGTGCATGTTGTTTTGTCAGCGCATGTTTTTGGTTTTTTGTTGTCGATCGTCAAAAAGAAGACGCCTTACGTCATTCCCTACCCCGCTCTGATTTCGTTTCCTCTCAAAACAAAGACACTGCAATTATACGGTCTCTTTCACGTGATGAGCAAAGGCCATGTATAATTCTGTTAGTCTTGGTAGTTAGCCATGGCGCCAGCTACAAAGGGACGTAACTCTCCGTGTCCGTTCTCGCCTTTTGGTGTGGACTGCATTATCTTGGGAGCCTCTACGATAATGATTTTTGATAATGACTCCATTGATTGATTTATTTTTAAAACTAAACTAGTTTTTTCTTTCTTTTTCTCTTCTTCTTTTTAAAGGGGTGGGGGTGGTGATGAGGGGGGGGGGGGGGGCAATGGTGGGATGTTGCCAACATGCTTCAAGACACTGGACACAAAAACACAACAAAACACCGCAAGCAAGAGCAGATAAGTAGCCTACATTTCATTTTTTAGTGAGCCGGTTTGGCCTAGCGGTAAGCTCGTAAGCAGAGACCTCGGTTCGAATCCGCTTCGGCTCTCCTTTCTCTTCAAAAGTTGTGGACTGTGCACACTGTCTTGTGACTTTGTCCCTCACAATTAATGAAACATTAAAATGGCTCTCATCGCTGCCCATCTTAATGCAGAAGTCATTCTGGTGGTGACAGTGTAGCGATAGGTATATAATCTCCCTCTCCCCCCACTGCCATACCCCTTTTCTCCCCTTTTCCCCGTCCCTAAAAAGCCTTGTGGTTTTTGAGGACGTTAAGCACAGTGTTTACTTACTTATTTTTCACAACTGCTGTTTAAGTGTTGTTTTGTAACTTGAAAAGGGGGCTTACTCCGAAAATTTGCATGCTGTGCTTTGCCATATTAAATAAGCGTTCTTTTTAATCTTTTATGTGCTTGGGTCTTCTTTCGATCATAGACATAGTTCAGGAGCTGTGTGAGAGTCGAGGTGGCCGTCCTGGGCTTTCCGTCCTAACGAGCCTTATGGTTTCCGTGGACGTAAAGCAATATTGAACCATGCTCACGCATTGGACCAGTTTGCTTTACGTCCACAGAAGCGAGGTGGCTTATTAGGGACGGGGGGGGGAGGGGACGAAAGAGTGAAGGCTCGACCGCAGATACCGCCCGAAAAGACCGGAGAGACCGTGGACCGCCGCCAGAAGAATGGAAGTGTTAAGGCGGTGTCCCTCGCCATTGCCCAGCGACTAGTGCACTGCGCAATTGCTGTTTCAACTGCCGTGCTGGCAGAGTCACAAAGACAATGTCCGTTGCACTGCTGTTGAGGAACAACTGACACGAAGCGAAAGAAGTCCAACTTTCTTAGCCCAGCTCCACCTCCCTACTCACGATCTCTTCTGGGCTAACTTGAAGGTCCAGCTCCACCTCCCTCCTCTAGATCTCTTGATCTTTTGATCTCGCCTGGAACCCTTTGACTTGTCGCTAATACGTCAACCGACATCCGAGGACTTTAAGCAACACCGGAAGGAAGAAGACCTTAGTTTCTGAATGCTGTAAAAAACAGCTTTAATTTAGACTTCTGTTCGTGATGCTTTTTTAGTGTCATTGTGGTTGTCATGTTCTTACTGCTGCAGCTAAACGAATTTCCTTATGGGTGCAATAAAGTAGTGTAGTGTAGTGTAGTGTGGTGTAGTGTAGTGTATGTTAATATGTTGATAGATTTCTAGCTATTTCGTGGTATATTAATTCTTAGTATAGATCTACAAAACGAAAACAACAGCACTTTATTCTTTGCTGGCTGTTTAATCAGCCCTTCCCTAGCCCCCCCCCCCCCCCCACCCCCCCTCCCCGCCCTCCCCACCCCCCTCCAAAAAATAATAATATGCAACGGTGTTATGTCTACATTCTATTCAGAGCAGCCCTTGCCGCGTCCACCTTGAATGAAAACAGGAAGTCTGACGGAGTTACCGACCGTCTCTCCAAAAACGGGATGTCTCAGACCCTTTGAATCCTTCAAGAATCGATCTTTCACCGGAATGGATTTTCTTCTTCTTCTTCTTCTTTTTCTTCTTTTTCTTCTTCTTCTTCTCCTCCTCCTCCCTCCCTCTCTGTCTCTCTTTCCCCCCCCCCCACCCCCACCCCCACCCCCCCATCCTTTTGATAGTTCCAACGCTATAGACCTCATCGACTTCAAGGGGGAGGGAAGCAAGCAGGGAGGCGGTTGAGCGCTCGTGAGTTGTTTTCCCATAAACCCGTTTTAGTACTTGATAAATGGTTTGTAACGACACCGCCGGAAGCCGCGGTTGCCATGGTTTCTTGCGGCAATCACTACAGAATCAAGCGAATGAATGACCGGGGATGAACTGATCCAGAGTGGAGTTAAGTTTAGTGTGTTCGACCGGCGTTTGAGGGGAAGGTCACGGGAGGAAGTCAGTTGGCTAGTTCACTAGTTAATTTCCGCTGATCTTGCTGCTGTCTCTTTGATCGTCAACTTCGTCCTTGTAAGTGTTGTTTTTGTTGCAAGGTCGTGTTTGCACGGATGTTGGCATTGCCGATTGATTTAGTAGTGTGTGTGTGTGTGTGTGTGTGTGTGTGTGTGTGTGTGTGTGTGTGTGTGTGTGTGTGTGTGTGTGTGTGTGTGTGTGTGTGGGGTGTGTGTTGGTGTGTGTGTGTGTGTGTGTGGTGGTGTGTGTGTGGTGTTGCGGCGTGCGCGCGTAGCTGTGTGTGTGTGTGTGTGTGTGTGTGTGTGTGTGTGTGTGTGTGTGTGTGTGTGTGTGTGTGTGTGTGTTAGAGTTTCTTTTCGTTTTCATGTTAGAAGTTCGCGCTTTAAAACAACAACATTATTATTATGTTTCCGATGTGTATATATGTGCTTATGTCATTAGCCGTGTGTTTGTGTCACAATGTGTACGGCTGTTGTCGTTGCCTTGGGTGTGTTATTGTACTGTGTTATATGTGTCACAGTGTGGTTGTGTTGATCTGTCATTTTGTTTTTGTTTTTGTCGTGTTTAGGGTTCAAAAGAACGCTGTTCATTAGGACAAGACAAAACCAGCAAACTATATATAAAAAAATCTTTTAGAACGCTAGCAGTCGTTCTTGATTCAGATTTTTGTCGTGTTTAGTTTTGCGGTTGTAGTTTTTAGCTTGTGTGCTTCTTGAAATGCAGGCGGAAAATGCAGGCGGAGGAACGTTTTGGATGTACACTTCGCGAAAGTCAGACTCAGCGTACTGAGATCTTCTGAAACTCCGAGCACTGGTTTACGACATCCTTCCTTCAACCACTGCAACTCTCGATTACGCCACAGGTCTTGAAAAACTGTCAGCTAACGAACAGTTTTTTGTTGGTGCTCAAATGGCAGTACATTTGTAACGGACAACTCCAATTATATCAGACGTTTCTTTCATAACTGACCACGTTGCTTACGCCAGCACAAATAAAACCAAAATCGTTTGAATCGAGACGGGGTTGTTGTTGTTTTTAACCGGGGCGGATGCGTCTCATGTTTAGGTGGGTGCTTGGGCGCTAGGTTGCTTCCACAGTCATACCTGTGAGTCGGCCTTTGTGCTAATATCTTCACCGTTGAGAAATAAAGTTCAGTCAATCAATCAATCAATGCCTACACTCCGAGTATCGCTTTCCGGCACCTTCCTCCAAAGGAAGGATGTCGTAAACCAGTGCTTGGAGTTTGAGTCATACCCAAACCCACACTCCGAACACCGCTTTCCGGCACCTTCCTCCAAACTCTGCCAGACTTAGTTACGCCACTGAAGGGGCACTCAGTTTCTCTCCGCGCAGCTGTCCAGCGACGCGGTCAGCGCCCTCCGAAAGGTTCGGGTACTAATATGACTGTAGAAGCAACCTAGCGCCAAAGCACGCACGTAAACATGAGACGCATCCACACCGGGTAAAAAAAATTAAAAAAGAGTTCCGTCTCGATTCAAACGATTGTGGCTTTATTTGTGCTGGTGTAAACTTTGTTGGCGGCTATAAATGACACGCCTTGTTTTATTTGAGTTGTTTGTAACAAACTTACTACTGTTTGAGCATCAACAAAAAACTGCTCGTTAGCTGACAGTTTTCTGGACCCTATGGCCTAACTAAATACGGCAGCGGTTGAAGGATGTCGTAAACCGGTGCTTGGAGTTTGACCCAAACCTTTCCGAGGGCGCTGACCGCGTCGCTGGACAGCTGCGCGGAGATAAAGAGCGCCCCTTCAGCGGCGTGACCAATTCTGGCAGAGTTTGGAGGAAGGTGCCGGAAAGCGATGCTCGGAGTGTGGGATATATCTTCTATGATGCCTTCCTCGGGGTCAATGACGCCACCGTCCCACTGAGCCACCGTGCAGCCAACAGCAGCCATGGAGTAGTAACCTAGCTATCTCTGGTTCGAGGTGAAGTTCGTGCTCATGCAGCCTTTATCTCTGACATAACGCCACGAATGCGAATGACTGCATGGACTGATCAAGGTTTGCAGGTGTACGTGCAACATATCCGGCAACAGATTGTGCGCGAGGTTTCAGTGGCACAGTTCGTGGACGAAGGGCGCCGACTGTTTCGGTCTTTGGGTCATCGTCGTTGTCGGCCACGGCTTTCTGACGTGTACGGCGCCGTTGACACCGCCGGGCTGAGGAGAAGTTTCATGTTGTCGACTGTTGCTGGTGCGACGGTGCCAAGAGCGGAGCGGATGTGACGTGCAGTGCATGTTGTTGTTTTGTCAGTGTATGTTGTTGGTACTGTTGTTGTTGTCGTTTGTGTTTTGTTTGTGTTTTGTTTGTTTCCGTGTGTGTGTGTGTGTGTGTGTGTGTGTGTGTGTGTGTGTGTGTGTTTGTGTGTGTGTGTGTGTGTGTGTGTGTGTGTGTGTGTGTGCATGTGTGTGGTGTGGTGGGGGGTGGGGGGCGTCTGGACAGCTTCATAATCTTAAGATGGCAAAACCTACTCCCTACATCCATTCATTTAACCCTTTTAGACCTTAGTTTTGGGGGTAGTGGCTGGAAGCTGATGCAGCCGAGAAACACGCGCACGCGAACACACACACACGCGCGCGCACACACACGCACACATACGCGCGCGCGCGCGCGCACGCACAGCACGCACGCACGCACACACACACACACACACACCTCTCACACACTCACTCTCTCTCTCTCTCTCTCTCTCTCTCTCTCTCTCTCTCTCTCTTCTTCACACACACACACACACACACACACACACACATCTCACACACTGCCTCTCTCTCTCTCTCTCTCTCTCTCTCTCTCTCTCTCTCTCTCTCTCTCTCTCTCTCTCTCACTTTATGGGGAAACAAGACTTGTCCTGACCGATAGGAGGGGCGAGCCATCCGGTTTTATGGATGATATGCTTTCATGAGAAAAAAAAATGAAAAAAAAACCCATCCCTTTTTGTTGTTTTTTCTGCCCATCGACTTCGGGTTTTTGCCAACTGCTTCTGTAGAGGTGGTTTTTGCAGACTGTTATTTACTGTCCTGTCAATCCAAGATCATCGATCTAGATCGACAGAGCTCCCAGAATAGTTTCATGTTTACTGCGAGGGAGTACTAGCAGTGTTTCTATTTTGGGGTAACTAGGAAATGGCACAGAGATGGTGAGCCTGGAAAGAAGCATCGGGAAAATCGGCCACAATGTTAACCGCCCCCGCCCCCTCTCTCTCTTAATCTTCTGTCTGCCTATTTGTCTGCCTGCCTGCCTGCCTGCCTGCCTGTCGTCTGTCTGTCTGTCTGTCTGTCTGTCTTCTCTCTGTTGTCTCTCTGTCTGTCTGTCTCTCTCTCTCTCTCTCTCTCTCTCTCTCTCTCTCTCTCTCTCTCTCTTCTCTCTCTCGTAACACACACACACACACACACACACACACACACACACACACACACACACACACACACACACACACACACACACACACTGTACAGACTGACGGAATTTTAGTAGGCTAAAATTTGAAAGTTGTTGCAAATTGTGTGCAGCACTCGGAATTTGGTTGGTTAAAACTATATCCAGATCCTGGGGAAATTCACGGAGCAGCAGGAATCGACTGGCTCCAGACTGAATTATTTTAAGAGGGGCATAAATTCAGTCACGCTGGAGCTACAATGCGCTGCAGTCACACCGAATACGTATCCGGTTTACAGTGAACACGCATCCGGTTTATACTGAAGACGTATCCGGTTTACACTGAAGACGTATCCGGTTTACACTGAACACGCATCCGGTTTACGGTTTACACTGAACACGCATCCGGTTTACACTGAACACATACCCGGTTTACACTGAACACGTATCCGGTTTAAAGCTAACTTAGGTGCACTTTTCTGTTAGTTTCAACAGCTTAAAAACATTCCAACGTCAGTGACTCGGTTTTCGTGTCGCTTTTCAAGGGTAGCTGCATGTCACGCAGTAGAATCGCTGATCAGACTTCGTGCAGTCTTACGCACTACCCGAGTCAGTTTTCGTACCGCTTTTCAAGGGTAGCTCTCGAGTCGCTGATCATACTTCACGCGGTCATACGAACTTAGCTTTCGTACCGCTTTTCAAGGGTAGGTCTAGAGTCGCTAATTAGACTTCATAAAGTAATACGAACTACTCGAGTCAGTTTTCGTACCGCTTTTCAAGGGTAGCTCTCGAGTCGCTGATCAGACTTCATGCAGTCATACGAACTACCCGAGTCAGTTTACGTACCTCTTTTCAAGGGTAGCTTTAGAGTCGCTGATCTGACTTCATGTAGTACGTCATACTAACTACTCGAGTCAGTTTATGTACCTCTTCTCAAGGATAGCTCTCGAGTCGCTGATTAGACTTCATAAAGTCTTACGCACTACTCGAGTCAGTTTTCGTACCGCTTTTCAAGGATAGCTCTAGAATCGCTGATCAAACTTCATGTAGTCATATGAACTACTCGAGTCAGTTTTCGTACCGCTTTTCAGGGTAGCTCTCGAGTCGCTGATTAGACTTCGTAAAGTCTTACGCACTACTCGAGTCAGTTTTCGTACCGCTTTTCGAGGGTAGCTCTCGAGTCGCTGATTAGACTTCGTAAAGTCTTACGCACTACTCGAGTCAGTTTTCGTACCGCTTTTCGAGGGTAGCTCTCGAGTCGCTGATTAGACTTCGTAAAGTCTTACGCACTACTCGAGTCAGTTTTCGTACCGCTTTTCGAGGGTAGCTCTCGAGTCGCTGATTAGACTTCGTAAAGTCTTACGCACTACTCGAGTCAGTTTTCGTACCGCTTTTCAAGGATAGCTCTAGAATCGCTGATCAAACTTCATGTAGTCATATGAACTACTCGAGTCAGTTTTCGTACCTCTTTTCAAGGATAGCTCTCGAGTCGCTGATTAGACTTCGTAAAGTCTTACGCACTACTCGAGTCAGTTTTCGTACCGCTTTTCAAGGGTAGCTCTCGAGTCGCTGATTAGACTTCGTAAAGTCTTACGCACTACTCGAGTCAGTTTTCGTACCGCTTTTCGAGGGTAGCTCTCGAGTCGCTGATTAGACTTCGTAAAGTCTTACGCACTACTCGAGTCAGTTTTCGTACCGCTTTTCGAGGGTAGCTCTCGAGTCGCTGATTAGACTTCGTAAAGTCTTACGCACTACTCGAGTCAGTTTTCGTACCGCTTTTCGAGGGTAGCTCTCGAGTCGCTGATTAGACTTCGTAAAGTCTTACGCACTACTCGAGTCAGTTTTCGTACCGCTTTTCAAGGATAGCTCTAGAATCGCTGATCAAACTTCGTAGTCATTATGAACTACTCGAGTCAGTTTTCGTACCGCTTTTCAAGGATAGCTCTCGAGTCGCTGATTAGACTTCGTAAAGTCTTACGCACTACTCGAGTCAGTTTTCGTACCGCTTTTCGAGGGTAGCTCTCGAGTCGCTGATTAGCTTCGTAAAGTCTTACGCACTACTCGAGTCAGTTTTCGTACCGCTTTTCGAGGGTAGCTCTCGAGTCGCTGATCAGACTTCGTAAAGTCTTACGCACTACTCGAGTCAGTTTTCGTACCGCTTTTCGAGGACAGCTCTCGAGTCGCTGATCAGGCTTCACGCAGTCATACGAACTAAGCTTCTGTGCCGCTTTTCAAGGGTAGCTTTAGAGTCGCTGATCTGACTTCATGCAGTACGTCATACGAACTACTCCAGTCAGTTTTCGTATCGCTTCTCAAGGATAGCTCTCGAGTCGCTGATTAGACTTCATAAAACCTAAAACTACCCCGAGTCAGTTTTCGTACCGCTTCTCAAGGATAGCTCTCGAGTCGCTGATTAGACTTCATAAAACCTTAAAACTACTCGAGTCAGTTTTCGTACCGCTTCTCAAGGATAGCTCTCGAGTCGCTGATTAGACTTCATAAAACCTTAAAACTACTCGAGTCAGTTTTCGTACCGCTTCTCAAGGGTATTGTTCTGAGACGCTGATCAGACTTCATGCTGTCATTCTGTCTGACCGTTATACACGTCGCTGGCCTTGACCTCGGCGGCGAGAGGGGAGTGAGGCAGAGTTGACAGATAGTGCACTGAATATTTTACGAAGCACGGGGAGCTCGGGACACCCGAGTAAATTGGCGCTGTTGGCCGCCAAGTTCTGGTCGCACTCTAATTGAATATATTATGTATACTGCTTCTGTCTACAACGGACAATTCCCGATCCAGTGACTGTGGTGTGTGTGTGTGTGTGTGTGTGTGTGTGTGTGTGTGTGTGTGCACTCTCGGTGTGTGTGTGTGTGTGTGTGTGTGTGTGTGTGTGTGTGTGTGTGTGTGTGTGTGTGTATGTATCAGTCCTCGGTGTGTGTGTGTGTGTGTGTGTGTGTGTGTGTGTGTGTGTGTGTGTGTGTGTGTGTGCATCGCTCTACCGACCTCCCGGTGCCCAAATAGACATCAAACTAACAGTTTGGCATATCGGTACCCATACCAGTATACAGGGCTTGTGCAACAGGCATCAAGCTGGCAGTTTTGTCTCCGGCGTATAGGTGCTACCCACACCAGCATCTAGGGTTCGTACAAAAGGCATCAGTCCGTCTCGCTCTTAGTTTCGGTGTAGCTTTACGTCCACACAGACCATAAGGGCTGTTATGGACAAGGAGCCCAGGACGGCCACCTCGCACTTTCACACAGCTCCTTAGCTCCGTAGCTCGCTTTTAGTTTCTGCGGCATATATGTATAGACAGATAGATTGATAGATAGAAATAATATATCAATGCCAGTATGGAGGGTTTGCTCTGTAGCTCGCTCTTAGTTTCTCCGGCATGTATGTATAGACAGATAGATTGATAAATAGATTGATAGATAGAAATAATATATCAATGCCAGTGTGGAGGGTTTGTGAACTTCTTGTCGCTGTGAAGGCCTCCAAGCAGTGATGATCATAACGATGACGGCGACGATGAGGATTGCCCTCATCGATGATGATGGTGATGATGATGATGATGATGATGATGATGATGATGATGAATTCTGCGGTGACTAATGATGGGGGTGACAGTGATGAGTATGACAACGATAATACTGACGGTGAAGACGACGACGATGGGGTTGATGATGATGATGGTGACTGCGAAGATGAGGATGATGGTGATGACAACGATGATGATGGCGACTGCGAAGATGAGGATGACGGTGACTGCAAAGATGAGGATGATGATGATGACAACGATGATGATGATGGTGACTGCGAAGATGAGGATGAAGATGATGGTGACGACAGTGATGATGATGATGGTGACTGCGAAGATGAGGATGAAGATGATGGTAACAACGATGAGGAGGAGGAGGATGACGACAACGCGGGTAAATCGGAATGTCACCTCAATAATAAGCCGTCACACTCAGTAACACACTCGGGTCGCCGGCATCAAGAACGGTAACTCTGCCAGTTTAAAGGGGAGAAAGGGCCACAAGCGCCTAATTTGCATAACGTGGCGGGTTGCCTGTCCATCCGCTGGCGTGTGTCGTCATGCGGTCTTTCTTCCTTCGTAATTATTTCTAGCACAGAGATGCGGGGTCATTTCAGGCAGGCGACCGCATAATTCGCATGCGCAATCACGCAGAGATCGGGATCGCCATTCAGTGTCAGAGACTGACAAGCCTAGCGTCTCCATTAAAGGAACTATATATCTATGTAATGTATTGCAAAAGAGTAGGTCTGTTTACAAGGCGCTTACAGCTAACGTGAGGCCGAAGAGCACAATGCAAAAACAATGAGGTCAACAAAATATATAAACACCCTAGAGGACAGTGAACCCTATTAGTTACATAAACAGACTGCAACACATCAGTGTCTTGTCATAGTTCAGGAGCTGTGTGAGAGTCGAGGTGGCCGTCCTGGGCTGTCCGTCCTAACGAGCCTTCTGGTTTCCGTGTACGTAAAGCTATATTGAACCATGCTTCGGCATTGGTCTCAGCATGTCCCTAATATGTCAAAGACATCCGAGGACATTAAGTAACACTACCTACGTCAATGTCTTGTGAGCCGGTTTGGCCTAGCTGTAAGGCGTTAGGCTGGTAAGCGAAAGGACCTCGGTTCGAATCCGCTTCGGCTCTCCTTTCTCTTCAAAAGTTGTGGTCTGTGGACACTGTCCTGAGACTTTGTCCCTCACAATTAATGAAACATTAAAATGGCTCTCATCGTTGCCCACCTTAATGCAGGTCATTCTGGTGGTCACGGTGTACCGATAGGTATATAATCTCCCTCTCTCCCCACCTCCGTACCTCCTTCCCCCCACTTCTCCCCGTCCCTAATAAGCCTTATGGTTTCTGTGGACGTTAAGCACCATGTTTACTTACTTACTTCAATGTCTTTCTTATCACTTCCAACACACGAACGTGCACACGCACGCACGC
>JABMCL010000526.1:210000-252500 GCA_018857735.1 Alviniconcha marisindica
GGGGGGGGGCGTGGAGAAGGCGGGGGGGAGGGGCGGGACGGATGTGGTCTTAGAAGAATGGATCCACGGTATTATAAGCCTACTCAGAGTCTCCATCAGCTGCCTAGCAACGCCTTATGGAGGAAAAGTAGATCACGGAGTGGGTGCCCGCCCGTACTCTTTAGCGAAGGTCTTGAGATGCTACGTCAATGTAAATTATAGATCAGTTATCGTGCTTAGTGAGGTTGCCTGGCCTTCTAGTCATTCCGTTGCCAGTGAGTTTTTTTCATAGTTTAAAAAAAAAGTTTTCTTCTTTTTCTTTCTAAAATGACTAGGATGATTATTCTGTTGAGCATTCTCTCTCTCTCTCTCTCTGTGTCTCTCTCTGTCTCTCTCTCTTAGTCTCTGTGTGTGTGTGTGTGTGTGTGTGTGTGTGTGTGTGTGTGTGTGTGTGTGTGTGTGTGTGTGTGTGTGTGTCTCTCTCTCTCTCTCTCCCCTCTCTCTCTCTCTCTCTCTCTCTCTCTCTCTCTGTCTGTCTGTCTGTCTGAGTCTTCTCTCTCTCTCTCTCTCTCTCTCTCTCTCTCTCTCTCTCTCTCTCTCTCTCTCTCTCTCTCTCTCTCCTTCGCTCGCTCGCTCGCTCGTTCGCTCGCTCGCTCGCTCGCTCGTAGTCTCTTTCTCAGTTTCTATGCGACTTGTGGTTTGATGCGACTTGAGCTTTGAAGTGACTTGTGGTTTGATGCGACTTGTCGTTTACTTGTGACTTTCTTGCAGTCGCCATGACATGGCATTCACGTTTGAATGGACTTTAGATTAGGATAATGACGAATGAGTTTATCAGTCAATCAGCCAGTCACTTCTGTTTTATCTTCCTTTTGCTCTCTCTCCACCCCTCCCCCTCACTCTCTCTCTTCACCCCCCCCCCCCTCCATCTCTCTCTTTTGCTCCCCCCACCTCTCTCTCCCTCTCTCTCCATACCGATGTCAGCCAGGAGCAATTAAGCGAACAAACTCAAGGCCATAAGGAAAACCGATAATTTTTATTCACAAAGGTGGTAGGGTAGCGGCACGTGGACTGTCTGCCTAGCTCCCGGTGTGGCTGAAAATCGATCATCTCTCGCTTCCCTCTCCCTGGCGGACTTTTATGTGTCAGTTAGTTCTCGTCGTTTGCATGGCCGCTGTGTTTACTCGAGTAGTTTGAAAGGGCTGTTGGCTTTGTGTCTATGGCCATTCGCTCTCATAAACTGAGCCCAGCGTATTGCGATTGCCCGGGTGTGTGGTCCAGTATGGGTGTTAGGTCCAGCATGGGTCTGTGGTCCTGTATAGGTGTGGTCCAGTATAGGTGTAGTCCGGTATGGGTCTGTGGTCCTGTGTAGGTGTGGTCCAGTGTAGGTGTGTGGTCCAGTATGGGTGTTAGGTCCAGTATAGTTTGTGGTCCAGTACGGGTGTTAAGGTGTTTGGTCTAGTATGGGTGTGTGGTCCAGTATAGGTGTGTGTGGTCCAGTATGGGTGTTAGGTTCAGTATGGGTGTTAGGTCCAGTATGGGGGTGTGATCCAGTATGGGTGTGGTCCAGTATAGGTGTGTGGTCCAGTATGGGTGTTAGGTCCAGTATAGGTTTGTGGGCCAGTATGGGTGTTAGGTCCAGTATAGGTTTGTGGTCCAGTATGGGTGTTAGGGTGTGTAGTCCAGTATGGGTGTTAGTTCCAGTATGGGTGTGTGGTCCAGTATAGGTGTGTGTGGTCCAGTATGGGTGTGTGGTCCAGTATAGGTTTGTGGTCCAGTATGGATGTTAGGGTGTTATGTCCAGTATGAGTGTTATGTCCAGTATGGGTGTGTGGTCCAGTATAGGTGTGGTCCAGTATAGGTGTGGTCCAGTATGGGTGTTAGGTCCAATATAGGTGTGTGGTCCAGTATGGGTGTTACGTCCAGTATAGGTGTGTGTGGTCCAGTATGGGTGTTAGGTCCGGTATGTATGTTAGGGTGTTATGTCCAGTATTGGTGTTAGGTCCAGTATGGATGTTAGGTCCAGTATAGGTTTGTGGTCCATTATGGGTGTGTGGTCCAGTATGGGTGTGCGACCCAGCATGAGCGTGTGGTCCACTATGGGTGTGAGGTCCAATATGGGGGTGTGGTCCAGTATAGGTGTTAGGTCAGTATAGGTGTAGTTCAGTATGGGTATGTGGTCCAGTATGGATGTGCGGTCCAGTATGGGTGTTAGGTCCAGTATGGGGTGGGGGGGGGGGTTCAGTATGGGCGTATGGTTCGGTATGGGTGTGTGGTCCAGTATGGGGGTGTGGTCCAGTATGGGGATGCGATCCAGTATGTGGTTCAGTATGGGCGTGTGGTTCAGTATGGGCGTTTGGTCCAGGGTTTGATCCAGTATGGGTGTGTGGTCCAGTATGGGTGTGTGGTCCAGTATGGGTTTGTGGTCCAGTATAGGTGTGGTCCAGTATGGGTGTGTGGTCCAGTGTGGGTGTGTGGGCCAGTATGGGTGTCAGTGTGGGCCAGTATGGGTTTGGGTGTGTGTTCAGTCGTGGCGTAGCGATTGTCAATGATGGGGAGTTTATCCATGGACCTGTACGTACGGTCCATGGTTTATCAGTACGTCTGCGAAAACCATTACGCGAGCATATCAGAATCGTGTCAGTCACCGCTGATTTTTCTGCAACTGTGTAAGTGGTGGTTAACACGGAGAATGAGAATGGCATGGCACTCAGCGAGTCTGTGCAGATGGTATTATGGGATGTTGCTGCTTATGCTGATCAGTTTCACAAGACTTTGCTTTTGTGTCGCTTTCGAGGAAGTGTTCTGGTTTAACCCTTCCCTGCCCTTACGGCGTCATATGACGTCGGACTGATTTGAAGTCAGTGTTTCCCATCTGGGAAATTATGACGTCCTGTCCATTATGACGTCCTGTCCAAATTCTGATTGTTCTTGCGGCATGCTCGGAAAAGGTCAGATTCTAGAAAATGAACGTTTCTGGTTGGCCTGACATGTCTACAGAACTCCATTCTTTCTGTGTGTTACGTGTGATGTGTGTGTGTGTGGAGTCAGTGTCAGTGTGTGTGTGTGTGTGTGTGTGTGTGTGAGAGAGAGAGAGAGAGAGAGAGAGAGAGAGAGAGAGAGAGAGAGAGAGAGAGACAGACAGAGAGACAGACAGACAGACAGACAGACAGACAGACAGACAGACAGACAGACAGACAGACAGAGGAGGGGGAGAGAGAGAGGCGTGGGGGGGGGGGGGGGTGGGTGATGAGTGTAGTGTGTGTGTGTGTGTGTGTGTGTGAGAGAGAGAGAGAGAGAGAGAGAGGAGAGAGAGAGAGAGAGAGAGAGAGAAAGATTAAGAGAGGAGATGGAGAACAGAGTCATTTACATAGTGAATGAAAAACTTCTATTTTACGAAGGATACATGAGACTCGAGGTACATCGTGCATGGGAAATACAAACCAGGTAAAATGGAGCTCAGTAAGTGAGTAACATGTCAATAATACAAAGAAAAGGACTAGTAGAAATGTAAATGACAAGAGAAGGTGGAGAAGAGTGTGGGTGTGTGTGTGGGTAGTGTGTGTGTGTGTGTGTGTGTGTGTGTGTGTGTGTGTGTGGTGTGTGTGGTGTGTGTGTGTGTGTGTGTGTGTTGTGTGTGTTCCCACTGTAGACACAGGTTTACGGAGCATCGTTTCCTACACCATTCACTTTCGGCCCGCATCATCACAGGCCGGATGTGCGTCGTTATCAGCACGCGCGGGAAGTCTGAGACTCCCTTGCAAAGTCGCCGGCCGGATCTGCAAATATGCCATGCAGAGATGTCAGGTTCGCCAGTACTGCACGTCTGGTCTGGTCTGGCATCGGCACACCCTGGTACTCAAAACACCGACTCAGTGCTGGCCTATCGGCCTTGCTCGGCTTGGATCTCTGCCATAGTTTCATGGCTTGCGCCGCCTTTAGCTTCGCCGGAAAACTGACATAACGACCTTGTTTTCCGTCGGATCACGGCGGCGGGATGGAAGGGAAACTGTGATTGGCTGTGGCGTGACCAACTTGGAACTGTGATTGGCTGTGGCGTGACCAACATGGAACTGTGATTGGCTGTGGCGTGACCAACGTAGAAATGTGATTGGCTGTGGCGTGACCAACGTGGGACTGTGATTGGCTGTGGCGTGACCAACGTGGAAATGTGGTTGGCTGTGGCGTGACCAACGTGGAACTGTGATTGGCTGTGGTGTGACCAACGTGGAACAGTGATTGGCTGTGGTGTGACCAACGTGGAACAGTGATTGGCTGTGGTGTGACCAACGTGGAACAGTGATTGGCCGTGGTGTGACCAACGTGGAACTGTGATTGGCCGTGGTGTGACCAACGTGGAACTGTGATTGGCCGTGGTGTGACCATCGTGGAACAGTGATTGGCCGTGGTGTGACCAACGTGGAACAGTGATTGGCTGTGGTGTGACCAACGTGGAACTTTGATTGGCCGTGGCGTGACCAACGTGGAACAGTGATTGGCCGTGGCGTGACCAACGTGGAACTTTGACTGGCCGTGGTGTGACCAACGTGGAACAGTGATTGGCCGTGGCGTGACCAACGTGGACAGAGACGTCAGCGAGGCCGCAGGCACTGAGATCTCCGTGGCCGGAGCGGGGAGGACATGTCTGTGCTCCTTGCCGTTTCTGTATTGAATAATAATAAGAAGAATGAATACTTAGAGCGCCTAACCCGTACAGGCCCTAAGCGCTTACACGTTCTTTACAAATAAAATTGTCAAGATTCAACGCATACAACATGAACGCACACACATACGCACGCACACACAGAGATTCGCACACGCACGCGCGCGTGCGCGCGCGCGCGCGCGCACACACACACACACACACACACACACACACACACACACACACACACACACACACACACACACACACACACACACACACACACACACACACACACACACCCAGTCGTATATCAGGGCAATGAGACTGAAGAAAAGTTTTTTTTAAAGAGAAAGGTTTTCAAGGAAGATTTAAAAGCGCTGACACAGGTAGACTGGCGGACAGAAACAGGGAGCTGGTTCCAGATGACTGGAGCCTGGTAAGAGAAAGAGCGCTGACCACAGGACTTTGCGGTGCGGAAGGATGGTATTCTGAACACTCGGGTGTCTGTAGAAGAGCGGAGCTGCCGGGAAGGAGTGTAAAATGAAGAAGTTCTGAAAGGTAGATGGGAGCCTGATGAGAAATGATCTTAAAGCAAAGCAAAGACAATATGTTGTTGAGTACGTTGTAGCATCCATGTATCTGGCATAAACGCAACTTGGGGGCGGGACCTGGGGTGGGGGTGGGGTGGGGGTTGGGGTGGGGTGGGGGGAGGCTGCACAGTGATTTAACAATATACTTTATTCATCCCAGCGGGAAATTAAAGCTGTCATTCGATCGCACAACGAAGAACTGACATATCTCAATAATTCTGAGTCATTAATTCTAAGTCATTAAACACACGCACACACACTCTTAGACGACATACGCCCCCTTTCTCTCAATCTGCATACACTAATAGCAAACCCCAAATTTCCTGGAATAATGCTTTCTCTGTCAAACCAAAACATTAAAACTCGCAATTTTTTTAATATATTTTTTTTTTAGCGGCCCTTGCTGGCCGCAGTGTGGGGGGGGAGTTCGCGGGAAACTGTTCCGCACAGAGTCGGGCATGAGCTGTGGTCTGTTCTGAGTCGAGATAGCGGTTCCAGTCCACCGCCGTTCGCACAACTGAAGAACGAGTCTTTGTGTTGCTCTGTGTGTGCGACAGCGCTGCGTGTTAAAGCGTCTGTTGTTGTTGTTGTTTCTTGTGTCGACGTCAACTGCGGCGGGGTTGCTTGTACTGTAGTCTGGGGTTCCTTGCGGTACGCACTAAGCGACTGCCCTCGGTGGTTTCTGGGGAGTTAGGAACTGGTTTGCTGGTATGGCCGTTGTGTGTGTGTGTGTGTGTGTGTGTGTGTGTGTGTGTGTGTGTGTGTGTGTGTGTGTGTGTGTGTGTGTGTGTTTGTGTGTGTGCGTGTGTGAAGGTTTTTTTTGGGGGGTAGTCACCTTAATCAGTTCTGACCTACCCGGCCCGACCGCCGCAGTCACACCTCTGCCACACCTGCTTACGTCACAGCCGCCAGAGCGGTCATATAGCTGCAGTGCATTGGCCATGAGTGCACCGGCAAAGCTCGAATGAAGGGGAGCTGGGATTGGCTGCGGCGCCAGTACTGATAGCCAGTTGCGGAAGAGACTGTCAGTGACTGGGACAAGGGGGGCATCAGTGTATGCTAACTAGTAAAAGTCGGTGTGGCTTGGGGCAGTGTCAGTGTGCCGTTTACAACTATTACCTTCACGTTAGTGGGGAGCAGTGACTTCCTCTTCTCACAGTATTTCCATCCTGATACACACACATGCACGCGCACACACACACACACACACTGACACACACACACGCACGCAATGACGCGCGCGCGCGCACACCGCACTAATACACACACATGCACGCGCACACACACACTCACACACACACACACACACACAACACACACACACACACACACACACACACACACACACACACACACACACACGCACAACCACATGCACGCACGCACGCACTGACGCACGCAATGCACGCCGCGCGCACACCGGTCGCGGCACACTGACTGACACTGACACCCACAAACACACCCACACCCACAATGATGCGCGCGTGCACACGCCGTACGCACCCACACATACACACTTGCACGCGCGCGCGCGCATGCGCGCGCACACACACATTCACACACACACACGCGGCACTAGTCCACACGCACGCACGCACAGCTCACACACACACACACACACACACACACACACACACACACACACACACACACACACACACACACACACTGACACATACACACACACTGACACACACTAGACTGACACGCACGCACTGACACAATCAGTGACTCAGTGACTGATACACACACAGAGAAACGCACACACGCACGCACACGCGCACACACACACACACACACACACACACACACACACACACACACACACACACACACACACACCGTGCTGTGATTGACACTGACACACAGTGACACTGACACATAATGTAAACACGCATAGTCGACTTAGTATCTGCCAGCCACTGACATTCACACACACACACACACACACACACACACACACACACACACCACACACACACACACACGCACGCACACACTGACACTGTGTCACACACACACACACACACACACACACACACACACACACACACACTGTATCTGACTGACTGAGCTGAAATCATATTGAGATTATCTGGCGTCATTCTCCGACCGTCTGAGCGAGTAAACATTGCTCGCCTCGCAAATGTCCAGCCCCACGTATCCAGCCAGGCTTTCGGAACCTCTGAGTTTCCCCGGAGAGAGAGAGAGAGAGAGAGAGAGTGTGTGTGTGTGTGTGAGAGAGAGAGAGAGGGAGAGAGAGAGAGAAGGGGTGGGGGGGGGGGGGTGCAGATCAGAGGCAAATAATTTTTTCCAGAGCTGACCTAAATAATAGGCTCGCAGCTGATTCGAGTATAGCGCTGACGTCAGTCTTCAATTTAGCATTTTTCCACAGCCAAGCCTGCAGGAAGTATGCCCGCGCCATTGTAACTGTATATTTCTTGATAGAAAGTACCACGGTCTGTTTTCAGCCTGTAGTGAGGCAAACCCCGATATTTGCTTCAGTTTTTTTCGGGCGCGCGCACACAATAAAAGCGAGAACGGCAAGAATATCGCCCTGCGTCGAAAACCAAAACAATGAGACCATGTGACCAACTTCACCCCTGACCCGAATATGACCTTCGCTTGAGAATCGCTGCTGGGTTGGCAGTCTGTCAAAGCCTCTGTTCAGAGAAAACAACTCTCCGAGCACTTCCATTTGTGACCTATTCCCTCCCGGACCAGTTTGAAAATCATAGGTAAGCGGTTATTTTACAGTACTGTGGAATTTTGACGACCAATAAGGTGTGTAGTCTTTGTAGGAAAGAAGCTCAACCTCACAAAGCAGACGACAACGTGGTACTACTACTAGTCGATGGTAGTCTGAATCCTTTTTATCGCACTCGGAAAAGACGGCCCTTTCGAGCAGGGTTACCTCGCCAGATAAAAACATCGTCAGCGTTGACTTGTGCATAGCTAGCACTATGCTGAATTGTTGTGGGTGTTATCCGTGTGTTTACGGACACAGAAGCAGTCTTTCGTGCTACAGTGTGTTGAAAATGGCTGTGTGCACTACCACGGCTGGCCAGCTAGGCAGGCGCCATTGTGAATGAACAAGTGTGATGAAGACGCGCGTCGTGTGCCAAGTTTCGAGTCAGAACGTTCAATACGGTAGCGTAATTGTGCACATTGGCAAGTGGCATTGATACACTGCGTCTGGTCAGACAGCTTCAACTCATACAGTCAAGGTGTAGGTCCATGGATACAGTGTTCAGTGAACAACCGAAGTGGAAGCGTGAGGTTGACATTGACTAGACGTTATTTATAACACAGTGGAGTATGCTGATACTGACAGTGATACAGTGATGCTGATATTAATACAGTGACTGAATGAGTTCAATACTGATGCTGTGTGATGGTGAGAAAAAAAAGGTCCTTTGATTTCTTTTGCCACAAGTGAAGAACTCGAGAAGATAGGGTATAAACTATAATTTAAAAAAGAGTGTGTGCCTGTGAGAGACGGAGACAGAGAGAGAGGGAGAGTTGAACACAAGTCACAAGACAGTTAAATACAAGTCACAAGACAGTATTAGCTAATATGCTACATATATATATACATATATATATATATATATGTCAGTGCTCCGTAGTGCTCATTTAGCATGGTGAAGTTTTTTGTTTTTTTTCCCTATGTTTACATAGGCCTACTAGTCTAGTACTATTATACTTAGTATAAATTATAATTAATACAAATTGAATGTGTAATTTGGAAATTAGATTTCATTCCAGCTATGTTCACATACACACACAAACAAGCACTGGTTAATGACATCCTTCCTTCCTTCCTTTTTTATATTTTTCTTCTTCTTTTTGGTGACATTCTTCCCCCCACCCCCACCCCTTCAGCACACTGAACATTCAAGTTAATGGAATCATGCACTATAAAAGTGGACATCATCATCAAGTTCAACCACTACTTTAATTGGTTAGGCCATAGCCGATAGGTCTCTAAGAACTGACAGCTAACTGACACACAAAGACACATGAGTGACAGAGTGATAGTTTTATATTGGTTGCAGTAAGTTTGCAACAGATAACTCGGAATACAACAGGCATTTCTTTTATAATGTAAACCAATTACACTTGTAGCAGTTATATTTCATTTTCTTAGAACCAAATACTTGAACAGGCTGAAGAAACTAATGCTGAAAATGGAACTGACTTTGATTTTACATTTCATATTGCTTGTTATTAATGTTAATAATAACAATAAACAGGGCTCCGATTAGCAAGTATTTTAAGGAGGTCCATGGGACTCCCTGCTACAACCCTTAGAGGGTCCCTGGGTAGTTTTAAAGGGTCAAGTCTAATATGAAATGGCAGCTGTGCTGAAGTATTCTGCTTTGCATATATATGACACCCTTTGTCCTTTCTGCAACTCATTCTCGGTTTAGTTCTGTCACTGTCAGACAATGTCACTTTCAGTTGTACACTTTCAGGTATGTTGACTCATTATAGCAGTAATAGGTTTATTCAAAGGCCTATTCTTGTAGTTTTCAATGTCAGTTGTACTCTGGTGGTTGGCAGCCCTGCCAACTTTATTGACATGTTTTAGTAGCATCCATCTGTCACTGTGTCACTGTCAGGATTTTTAAGAAGCATAATACAAATTATCATTATGTTGGAAGCCTTCACATTGATAGTGTACACAGATAGATCTCTATTTAATCCTCAGCTTCTTTGCATGATTGTGTATATTATATCTGTTAAACCTTTCAGAAGCAGAAGACCAAAATATCTCACAATGCAGGGTATTACTATATAATTTTATAAAGCACTACAATGCCTTTGCCTGTCCCTAATAAGCCTTATGATTTCTGTAGACCTTAAGCACCATGTTTACTTACTTTGCTGTGCCTTGGTTGTTGCCTTGGTATGTGCTGGTGTATTTGTTTCTGACTACTGATGTTGAAGTACACTGTGTACATAATAGTTTCATTCTGTATCTCATGAAGTTTGTGAGAATGTGTTTATGTCACTTGTCAGTAAACAAAGCCAGTGTCAGGTAGCTGTTGGTTTCAGACAGAAGATGTGGTAGGGCTAGTTCACAGGACCACATTTTCAGTCAATCAGGAACAGGTCTGGACTGAAGAAAAACAACAACGTAACCGGGCAAATTTTTAGTGCATCCCGTGGGACCCTCTAGATGTAAGCTTAATGCATCCTTTTCAGTTCTAATGCACAAGGGACGCACATTTGTGCATTAATGGGAGCCCTGAGGCTGGTAAAATTATCCACTTGACATTGTTTTGGTTTTGTTTGATTCCAGTTGTTCAGCACCGTAGAAGTACAGATTTACATTTGAAACAGGTTTCACATCCTTGGAAATTAATGAATAAGCCTGCATTAAGATTAACAGTTAATTAACCAGTGGCTGTAATTTAATAATATATCACTTTATTAGGCTAAATGGAATAGGTCTTGGTATTTCTTGCACTTTGCTATGCTAACCTATAATTACTATAATTTGTACCAGGTAAGCAAAAACAGTAAGGTGCCAAAGGCATTTTTGTCAGTTTTCAGAATAATAGTTTTCTTTGTATAATTTATAAGTTAAAACTAATATAATAATAATTTATAAAATATATTTATATATATTATATAAGTCTATAAGTGTTCATGCAACTTCGAGGACTGTTCTGAGTTTCTGGTTTTTATTTGTTTTACTTCTCTTCAACAAGACTAGAACTTCATTGATGTTGGAATGCAATACTCAATATTGCCCTTTGTGGTTAGGTATTCATTACACTTGGTCCTGTACCACTTGGAGGGACAGACTTGCATAGAGTACATATATATATTATATATATATATATATATATATATATATATATATATATATATATATATATATATAGTTACAAGTACTAATGGTAAGGTCAAAGTCCAGAACTTGTGTGTGGTGGAGACTTCCTTTGTGACACTGAGTGGGGGCAAAATGACAGTCTGGTGCCTGTCCTGGCTTGTGACTGGGGGCTACTGAAAAGTACCATTGAGTGCTAACACTATTGGACCTTGCCAGCCAATGTACCATCAACAGAGAAAGGGGGTGGGAGGCAGGGGAGAGGTTGGGGGGTGGCACTGGGGGGCCCACCTGTTTCGCTGGGCAGTTCATGCATGAAATTATTGGCAAGTTTGACTTCTTTGGAAGTAGAAACTAGAATATTACATATTTCATTTTGTATAATTTGCGGAGTTATTGCCATGGTCATGATTTTGATTGTTCAGTTCTTGTTCCGGAGTTAAGGTAGATTTACTGGCAATAGTTTATGCGGTCTTGGTCTGTTTACCAGACCACACAGTATATAATATTGCACCACACACACACACACACACACACACGATAGTCTTCTGTCTTTCATAGAACTCATTTAGTCATGGATCTAAAATCCTTAATGTACCCATCATGAAAAATCACTCCGCCTTTAAGAATAAGAGTAAAGATTACCAGTGTCAGAATCTTAAGTATGATCAACTTTATGCTGGCATACTGTTGGAACATGCAGCAATGGAGTCACCAGCCCCACAGACAGGTTCTATACATGTGTACAGGTCTCTGATAGGTTATTTACTTTCACTGTCAGTTTCAGTACATGGTCATAACCTATATATATATATATATATATATATATATATATATATATATATATATGCACTTATATATATTGTAGACTATGTCAAAGGTCACTGTACCCTCAAGGAGGGGATGATGATACATGCTTGGCTGAATTATGTTCCCGAGTCCCAAAGTTCATGAATCATTGACACAGTAACAGAGGTGGCTGTGACGGATTTTGACATACACACTAGTGTAAGAACCTAGTGTAAGAACCAGTGGCTCATACGAGTCATAGTCTTATTTAACTGGTCTTATTTTGCCTGTATCCTTGTAGAACTTTATGTCACTTGAATGGTCACTGATTTGGGTTTGAGCTTATAGGCCATAGGGAGTCCAAAGTAGGTTTGTACCAGGAAGTTGGCACGCTGGCTCCCTTGAGATTCAAACCATTATTACTTCCTTGGGTTATAAGTAGTTCTCCTGTATGGTTGTAGGCAAACAAATTTACTCCGTGCATGTGACTGACTTTGAGTGAGTGAGTGGCTATGTGTGTGATTGTGCGTGCGTGTGTGTGTTTGGTGTGTGTGTGTGTGCATGCATGCATGCATGTGTGTACATGTGTGCATGCATGCATGTGTGTGTGTGTGTGCGTGCGTGTGTTCAGTCAGATTCACACACTTGTGGTGCCTCTGTCTTTGTGTACCCGAGGCAGATTTATGGACTGGGGCTCTATTTTAATGTCACACCTGAGGCAAGATAGATTTTGCACCTTACTGGCCTTTTTATTACTCTGCTAAATATAACACATCACACTGCATAGTTGATAGTATATATGTGCACACTCAAAGCCAGGTGCTTCCTATTCCTAATGTGTTCTCTGGCAACAGCTGAACTGTGATTTGTGTTAGCTGGTGACAGCCAACCTGTGATAATTCTTATTTAAAAAACAAAAACAAACAAAAACATGAATAGTGTGTCTCCACAAACACTAATTTTAAGAAACTGTGAAACAGTTCTGTTGTTCAATTGCCTGACAATCCTCAGAAGTAGTCAGTATTACCATTGTATTTATAAACAAGTTGCCTGGGCGAAATGATTGTTTCAGGGCCTCGACGACTGGTCACAATCATCATTTATCCTGACAGTGACAGTACTGGTTGTTCCAGGATCTAGATGATTGTGTTACAAGCATCATTTATGCTCACATTGCTGGCCATTTCAAGATCTAGATGATTGTGGTTACAACAAGTAATAAGCCATCATTCATGCTGACATTGCTGACTGTTTCAGGGGGTAGATGATTGTGGTTACAACAAGTAATAAGCCATCATACATGCTGACATTGCTGACTGTTTCAAGATCTAGATGATTGTGGTTACAACAAATAATAAGCCATCATTCATGCTGACATTGTTGACTGTTTCAGGGTCTAGATGATTGTGGTTACAACAAGTAATAAGCCATCATTCATGCTGACATTGCTGACTGTTTCAGGGACTAGATGATTGTGGTTACAGCCATCATTCATGCTGACATTGCTGACTGTTTCAGGGTCTAGATGATTGTGATTACAGCCATCATTCATGTTGACATTGGTGGCTGTTTCAGGGTCTCTTGTGGTTACAACAAGTAATACAGCCATCATTCATGTTGACGTTGCTGGCTGTTTCAGGGTCTAGATGATTGTGGTTACAACCAAGCGCAAGGCTAGCATGGAGGAGGACGAGGGCTGTGAGCGGTGGGTGGTGGTGATGGCAGCCTTCTTCACACAGTTCATTGTGTGCGGAGTCACATACAGCCTTGGAGTGTTTCATGTGGTCTTCAAGGACATCTTCTACGAGTCGCACTTTGACACGTCCTGGATTGGGTCCATTCTCCTCTACGTCACTGCTCTGTCGAGTAAGTTGCAAGGGTGTACTGTCAGATCCGAAGCAGATTTGACTGCAAAAGTGCAGGCATAAAGGAAGAAGGATCAAAACATACATGGGTGGTTAAAATAAGTTATGCACAAAGTGACAAACACTTTAAAAAACTTAAAGATAGTTATAGATGGACACAAAACAACATGCACGTTTCAAGCATAAATGCTTTTATTCTGGCAACAAACAAATGATTATATGGTTCAAGGACAATGGAAACGATGGACAGGCATAAAAAACAACAACAGTTTTTGCCAAACCTTAGGAAGTTGGAGTTTTTCCAACAGTGCGATTAGGCAAATGAAAGGCTGAAACTAGTAAAAGTTAATGCAACTGATTAATGCTTGAAATTTATGCCAATCTTAGACTTGGTAAATTGTGAATATCCTCCTGCGTCCTTGTGACTGATGATGTGTTTTGCCTGACAATACCCATTTAAGTCAAGTTACTTGTGGTTTCAACACTGGATGCAGGTTATCATGATTTTGGCATCACAGTTTCACAGTCTCGGAAGATGCCAGCAAATGGCCTTAATGAAAACCTTGTTCTGCTCTTACATGATTTTCACACCTAGTTGAATTCACTCACCTCCAACACTTGCAGCAGTCGTCGTTGCCATTCTAATTTCTATTTTTGTCGTCCGTGTCTGTGCAGGTGTGATGTTACGGTTTGTGACGAGTTACTGGGGCAGCCGTGTCAGTGTGATGCTAGGCGGAGTGCTGTCAGCAACGGGTCTGGCACTCTGCATGATGGTCCAGGAACTCTATCAACTATACCTGGCCTTTGGGTTGCTTGTGGGTGAGTTCAGGCATGTAAACTCTTATCAACCCTACCCAGCCTCTGCATTGCTTGTGGTTGGTTGAGTTCAGGTGTGTAAACTCTATCAGCACCATGGTCTACCAGGCCTTTGGTTTGCTTGTGGGTGAGTTCAGGCATGTAAACTCAGCCTCTGGGTTGCTTGTGGGGGAATGCTGGAGCGTAAACTCTTATCAACCCGACCTGACCTTTGGGTTGCTTGTGGGTGAGTTTAGGCATGTAAACTCTATCAATGCTATGGTCTACCAGGCCTTTGGGTTGCTTGTGGGTGAGTTCAGGCATGTAAACTCAGCCTCTGGGTTGCTTGTGGGTGAGTTCAAGTATGTAAACTCTATCAACCCTGCCCAGCCTCTGGGTTGCCTGTGGGTGAATTCTGGAGTGTAAACTCTTATCAACTGTACCTGACCTCTGGGTCACTTGTGGGTAAGTTTAGGCATGTAAACTCTATCAATGACAATGCTATGGTCTACCAGGCCTTTGGGTTGCTTGTGGGTGAGTTCAGGCATGTAAACGCAGCCTCTTGGTTGCTTATGGGGGATTTCTGGAGCGTAAACTCTGTCAACCCTACCTGGTGTTTGGGTTGCTTGTGGGTGAGTTCAGGATTGTAATACAGTAAACTCTTTATCAACCCTACCTGACCTTTGGGTTGCTTGTGGGTGAGTTCAGGCATGTAAATGCAGCCTCTTGGTTGCTTGTGGGGGAATTCTGGAGCGTAAACTCTGTCAACCCTACCTGGTGTTTGGGTTGCTTGTGGGTGAGTTCAGGATTGTAATACAGTAAACTCTATCAACCCTACCCAGTGAATTGGCCCTGTTTGTTTCATTCTGTGAAGTGGCCTGTTTGTTTTATTCTGTGAAGTGGCCTGTTTGTTTTATTCTGGCCCTGTTTGTTTTATTCTGTGAAGTGGCCTGTTTGTTTTATTCTGGCCCTGTTTGTTTCATTCTGTGAAGTGGCCAGTTTGTTTTATTCTGGCCCTGTTTGTTTCATTCTGTGAAGTGGCCTGTTTGTTTTATTCTGGCCCTGTTTGTTTCATTCTGTGAAGTGGCCTATTTGTTTCATTTTGTGAAGTGGCCTATTTGTTTTATTCTGGCCCTGTTTGTTTCATTCTATGAAGCAGCCTGTTTATTTCATTCTGTGAAGTGGCCTATTTGTTTTATTCTGACCCAGTTTGTTTTATTCTGGCCCTGTTTGTTTCATTCTGTAAAGTGGCCTGTTTGTTTCGTTCTGTGAAGTGGCCTGTTTTGTTCTGTCCCTGTTTGTTTCATTCTGCAAAATGGCCTGTTTGTTTCATTCTCTAAAGTGGCCTGTTTGTTTCAGTCTGGCCCTGTTTATTTCATTCTGTGAAATGGTCTGTTTGCTTCAGTCTGGTCCTATTTGTTTCATTCTGTGAAGTAGCCTGTTTGCTTCAGTCTGGCCCTGTTTGTTTCATTCTGTAAAGTGGCCAGTTTGTTTAATTCTGGCCCTATTTCATACTGTGAAATGGCCTGTTTGTTTCATTCTGTGAAGTGGCCAATTTGTTTCATTCTGGCCCTATTTCATACTGTGAAATGGCCTGTTTGTTTCATTCTGTGAAGTGGCCAGTTTGTTTCATTCTGGCCCTATTTCATACTGTGAAATGGCCTGTTTGTTTCATTCAGTGAAGTGGCCTGTTTGTTTTATTCTGGCCCTGTTTGTTTCATGATGTGAAGTGGACTGTTTGTTTCATTCAGTGAAGTGGCCTGTTTGTTTTATTCTGGCCCTGTTTGTTTCATTATGTGAAGTGGCCTGTTTGTTTTATTCTGGCCCTGTTTGTTTCATTATGTGAAGTGGCCTGTTTGTTTCATTCTGTGAAGTGGCCTGTTTGTTTTATTCTGGCCCTGTTTGTTTCATGGTGTGAAGTGGCCTGTTTGTTTCAGTCTGTGAAGTGGCCAGTTTGTTTTATTCTGGCCCTGTTTGTTTCATGATGTGAAGTGGCCTGTTTGTTTTATGATGTGAAGTGGACTGTTTGTTTCATGGTGTGAAGTGGCCTGTTTGTTTTATTCTGGCCCTGTTTGTTTCATGATGTGAAGTGGCCTGTTTGTTTTATGTCTGTGAAGTGGCCTGTTTGTTTCAGTCTGTGAAGTGGCCTGTTTGTTTTATTCTGGCCCTGTTTTTTCATTCTGTGAAGTGGCCTGTTTGTTTCAGTCTGTGAAGTGGCTTTAAATGTAGTTTTGCTGGTGTTTTTCCTTGTTGTTTGTTTTATTTCTTCTTATTACTGGTTTGTTTTGTTTTTTCTTATCACCGACTCAGCGACTACCCTTTCTTCCACAGGGATTGGCTTTGGCCTGGCTTGCTCTCCCTCCATCATCGCAGTGGAGCGAACCTTCATCCATGGCCGGTTCCAGGCCCTGAGCGTTGTGGTTGCCGGAATTGGTGCAGGAATCATCACGTTTCCCATCATGATCCGCTACCTGTTGGAGTTCTTTGCCTGGCGTGGCACTTTCCTCATCCTCTCTGGCATCGCCCTCAACCTGTGTGTGTGTGGCGCCGTCATGAGACCCAAGTCTACAGATAAGGTCAGTCTTTTTTCTTTCTTAACTGGGGAAAGTTGTGGCGGCCTGCATGGCTTTTACCGTAGAGGCTGAAACCAGGTTAAAAGGCTTTTACCGTAGAGTATGAAACCAGGTTGGTGGGCTTTGACCCTATAGGCCGAAGCCAGGTTAGTAGGTTTCTCCTTTGAAGCCAAAACCAAGATTAGTGGGTTTTACCGTAGAAGCCAAAAGCAGGTTGGTGGGTTTTACCTTGTAAGCCAAAAGCAGGTTAGTGAGTTTTACCTTAGAATCCAAAACCAGGTTAGTGGGTTTTACCTTAGCAGCCCAAACCAGGTTAGTGGGTTTTACCTTAGAAGCCAAAACCACGTTGGTGGGTTTTACCTGAGAAGCCAAAAGCAGGTTAGTGGGTTTTACCTTATAAGCCAGATGCTGGTTGGTGGGTTTTACCTTGTAAGCCAAAACCAGGTTAGTGGATTTTATCTTAGAAGCCAAAACCAGGTTGGGTTTTGGCCAAGAGAAGCCAAAAGCAGGTTAGTGGGTTTTACCTTATAAGCCAGATGCTGGTTGGTGGGTTTTGCCTTGTAAGCCAAAGCCAGGTTAATGGGTTTTTACCTTATAAGCCAGAACCAGAATACCCCAGAGATTTGTTTCGTTTGAAACTTCAGGAGCTGCGGCTTCTTCCCCTGTTGTCCTGCCTTCCCATGCGGCACCCACTCTTCCACGGACTGTGCATCGCCAACCTGTTCTGGAGTTTTGGATCGACAGTCATCTACATGTACCTGCCCGCCTATGCCATCTCAACAGGAACGTCGTTTGAAACCTCAACTCTTCTCGTCTCCTGCGTCGGCATGGCCAGCTTCTGCTCCAGAATGATCTTTGCGTTCATGGGACACAACTCTACTCTGGATGAGGTGGGTTTTCTGTTACGGAACTGCTCTGGTTAAACCTTTGTGGCTGACTGAGAGTGAAGATTACTTAACTGGTGGGGGGGGGGGGGGGGGGGGGGGGGGTGGTGTTCTTTCTTTCCTACCTGCTAAATGAACTTTTGTTGAGAAAGAGTGCATGTGTTGCAGGTGACATCGGTGCTGTGTTCCATAGGACTTGGAGTGGTAATAACAGGCATCTGTCCCCTGCTGTTCGAACACTACTCTGGCCAGATCGGCTACACCCTCCTCTTTGGCTTCTACAGCGGCTTCTGGACCACATTCCTTTCACAAGTGTCGCGCGAGCTGATTGGGGCAGAGTGCATCGCCCTTGGCAATGGCTATTTATCCTTCATGATTGCTCTGGGTTCTCTGGCGGCTGGTCCGGCAGCAGGTACTGATGACACCTTACAGGACTCATTTCTTCTGATGTTATTGAAGCAGGAGAGACACATTTTACAGCTTGGTCACTGCAGTTTTTATTTGAGTACATATCTTTGGATAAAAAAAAAATTCAGATTGACATTTTTGGAAAAGTAAAAAATTTCAGATTACTTTTGGATCAGTGCATTTTCTTTTATCCGCTTTTTACCTGTTTTTAATAAATTAATTGTATATTAGTTTTGGCATGTGCATGATTTATTGTGTGATGATAACATGTTTCTCCCTGATATAATTATCCGGGTTGACTGGGCGTAAAAAAACAACAGAGTTACTTGCTTTCTGTACATGTTTTAGTGACGACCGGAATCGCTTTATTTTTCAGGCCTGCTCATCCAGGAGGAAAATGAATACAAGTACGCTTTTTACCTTGCTGGTGAGTCACGGTGACCTCTTTCTCCGGCATTACTCGGGACTATGCCATCTGGAATACAGACGTTAACAGCTGTGAAGACACAGCGCTGAGAATCAAGCGGATGTGGACTCAAACCTTATTCACTGGTCCACACCTAAACGGGTTTTTTTTTTTTTTTTTGAGTCCATAATTGAGCTGTACTGCTTGCTCAGGCTCAGTGGTGGGGATACTTTTCTGTGCTAAAGGACTGTTGATAGCACAGAGTTAGAGCACTTGCTGTTAAAAGCTGAGTTAACCCAGTTGGCCCCAGACCAGCCGCTGCCCTTGCCAAGGGAAGTAACTGTGTCAAAGGATCCCTGTGTAAAACTTCAAAAAATCAATAACAAACATAAAACTTTCAGCTCACTTTCTATTTTTCCCAGTTTGCAAATACATTGTTCTTGTATACCTAACAGATTTGTGGGGTTTTTTTTTTTTTCACTCGAAAATAAAGGCATAGATAAAATCCTAAATCCAAAATGTCCTCATTTGAATGGCAGATTTTGTTAGGGTGCCCACAGGGTAACCAACTTGGCAAAATTTCTAGTTGGCCTCTCCAAAGATGAAGCTCTGTGAGTCTTAGGGTGCCCAGGGTAGGCGACTTGGCAAAATTTGCAGTAGGAATCTTGAAGGATGAAGCTCCAATGGCATCGCTAACAGCTGGGCTTTTGTTTATTTTCATGCATCTATTGTGTATCCATCTTGCAACTTTGAAAATTCACAGAGTCTCTCGAACTCCACTGAACTTTGAACAAGGGACGTCACAGGAAGTAGTGCGCAGTAGCAAAAACGAGGCTACAAGTCTCGCGAGTATCACATTCCTATTTGCATCAGACAGGAGATGCCAGTTTTGAGCATGCATTTACCAGGCGGTCTGGGGTCTTGCAGTAAGAAAAAAGAGTGGGTAGTGATGGGCAGTTTGGGGCCAAGTGGGTTAACCCAGACCAGCCACTTCCTATTCTCTATGAAATTCCATTCAAAGGGAAGTAACTGTGTCAAAGGTCCCAGTATACAATTCAGAAATCAATAATAAACACCAAATAAAAGTTTCAGCTGACTGTATTTTTCCCAGTTTGCGAATACATTGTTCATGTATATTCAACAGGTTTTGATTTTTTTCACTCGAAAATAAAAGCATTAAAAAAAATTAATTCCAAAATCAGAAATGTCTGAATGTCGGGTTTTGTTATGGTGCCTACATGGTAACTGACTTAGCAAAATTTTCAGTTTGAATCTCCAAAGATGAAGCTGCGTGAGTTTGTTAGGGTGCCCAGGCTAAGCGACTGTGTCAGATTTGCAGATCAAATCTCAAAGGATGAAGATCAGATGCCATTGCTAACAGTAGGGATTTTGTTTATTTTCACGCATCTATCATGTGTCCATCTAGCAACTTTTAGAATTCACAGCATCTTGTAGACTCCATCGCACTTCGAACAAAGGACATTGCCGGAAGTAGTGAACAATAGCGGAAACAAGGCTACAAGTACAAGTCTCGGAAGAACCCCATTCCTATTTGCATCAGACGGGGGATGCCAGTTTTGAGCATGCGTTTACTGGGCAGTCTGGGGTCTCACAGTAAGAAAAAAGAGTGGGTAATAATGGGCAGGTTGGGGCCGAGTGGGTTGAGCGTTACCGAGTGGGGTCACAACATGGATTGGTGACCGTCACATGCTAATCTTTGTACCCACCCCGAGAGTTCTCTGGAATCAAAATTCTTTGCAGACTGGACAAGACTGCTAGCCAAGGTTCCTCCTGTGTACATACATGCAGAACCAGAACTTGAAAAGTTGGTGGGACACTCAAAACTCAGTGTTTGCAAGAGGTTTTGTTTTTTTCCTTTGTTTTTTTTTCCTCTTTTTTTCTCCATTTTTACCTGCTGCACAACCCCAACAATGAAGGAGATCACTTTACAGAAGAAGAAGAAGCACCACAGTCTGTGTTGGATTTGGTGGATTATGGAAAAACTCAAATCACCCTGCATACACTTATATTTTTTTAAAGACGAGATGGCTGCATGTGGCATCAGTTAACACTGTAAATTGGTGCATGATTGTATGTTGTGCACAGAATGTGTGCTGAAATGACAGCAGTTTTGCATGGCATTAACCATGTCACAACTAATTAGCGCTGTAGGTGCATCACCTTTGGTGGATATTCAAATGTTCTATGTAAAGTGACCATCACTTTCGACTAGAGCACAGTGAGTCTGCTCAAAAGCAGAGAATAGTGCAATATGTTAAAAGCAATCGGTCAGTCACAAATCATTTGTGTAGTTTTTCAGTTTGTTTTTAAAGATCTCGTATTTTAGCCTGTAACTGAACAATCTTCATGTGGATTTTATGTCTGTGCTGAAATGCCATTTGTTTGGTTCTGAGCCTGTAATTGCATTATTTTCATTCAGATTTTAATTTAAGTCTGTGCTGAAACACCATTTGTTTTTGATTCTGAGTCTGTAACTGAAACTTCTTTGTCTGTTTTTCAGTCCAAAATCAAACATTCTTCTCTGGTTATTTTTCAGGTTCCTGTTTACTATGGAGCGCCATCATCATGGTGATGTTTAAGCTCAAGCGCTGCGTGGCACCCTCCAGGGAGGAGTTTGAGAAGCAGCGAGACAAGGACATCCAGAAGGTCCCTCTCATTTTGGACGAGCTGCAGGCCGCGAGCAAGGAGAAGGTGGCCATGCTTGCTGATGACATTGTCGTGTGCGTATAACCCTTTGTCACCTCGCTAGCCAGCCCAGGAATTCACCTGGGGTGGCTGTTAACGTGCTTTTGGTGTTGCTTCGAGGGAAACCTTGGTAAGTGGAGCCCTTGTGTGGTCGTTTCTGAGTGGTAACAGGTTCAGCTGAAGGGTAAAGCTGGAAACTCCCACACCAATAAGTTGGTGAACCAGGTATGAAGTTTTTCATGATATGGTTTACCGGTTTAGCTACAGCTTGCCTGTTCGCTCAGTTGTTTTTGTAAGCAACAGTGGGAAAGTGTCAGAAGCATTAAAGGGCAGCTGCTCTTTGTTTGAAATCAGGAATGATTTGATGTTAAAAATCCAAACGGAAAATCGGACCTTAGTATTTTGATCTAAAACAAACGGGGGCAAGGTAGACGGAGTGTGTCTGTGTAATCTGAGTGAGTTTACCTTGATTCCGTCAGTGGCCTGCCACTTCCGGCATGCAAGTAAAAATTACAAGCATTCTGGTGAAATACCAGCATTGTACGAGTCTGGTCTTCCACCCATAAGCTTGGCTTTCTGTACTGCAGTCAAACTCTAAGCACTGGTTTACGACATCCTTCCTTCAACCACTGCCATATTTAGTTATGCCATAGGGTCCAGAAAACTGTCAGCTAACAAGCAGTTTTTTGTTGGTGCTCAAACAGTAGTAAGTTTGTTACTCAAATAAAACAAGGCGTGTCATTTATAGCCGCCAACAAAGTTTACACCAGCACAAATAAAACCACAATCGTTTGAATCGAGACAGAACTTTTTTCTTTCTTTCTTTCTTTTTTTTACCTGGGGTAGATGCGTCTCATGTTTACGTGCGTGCTTTGGCGCTAGGTTGTTTCTACAGTCATATTAGTACCCAAACCTTTCGGAGGGCGCTGACCACGTCGGTGGACAGCTGCGCAGAGGTAAAGAATGCCCCTTCAGTGGCGTAACTAAATCTGGCAGAGTTTGGAGGAAGGTGCTGGAAAGCGATGCTCGGAGTGTGTACTGCAGTGCCAGTCAGTGATTGGTAGTGTGACGATGGCCACAAGTTGTCTCCTAGAGTAAAAGTTAAAATGGTCCAGAATTTCCACGGAACGGTGAATGATAATTAGTTTTTTTTTAATTCAATTAAAATAGTTTCCTAATGTTCTGGTGACATCATATCTACACCTACCACCCAGTGGATTAGGATCTGTCTGGTTGCAACAAAAGCAATTGTAAAAATGAGATGTGTTTTATTATGCAAGTTGCTGACATTGCTGTTCAGTGCATTTGGGACAGCAAGAGAAGAAGTCAGAACAACTGCTAGTGGTATGCGGTACGCTTGTTATTTCATTCAGAAGTTGCAAACTGAGTGAATAATTTTGTGCAAGAGATATCCTGTGTGGTGGTAGTGTTTTCGAGTTGAGTGTATATTGCCTGTGTGTATTTTTGCTCTGTGTGTGTGTGTGTATATATATATACGTTATTCATGGCGTTGTAATAGTGTAAATGTAATATGTTCTAAGCATGGATGTTTAGTGCTCACACATCGTTGTTTTTGACTGCAGCGTTGAAGTTTTGCATGGATATAGGTCATGTTTGTAAAACACTTTACCTTGTGCTATGCATGGAAAATGTTTTGGGATTGACCCATTTCTTGCCATCAGGATGTCACATATGATGTTCTTACTCTTAGCGAAGTCCTTCCCAGTTTGACCACTAGACATACTTGACCTGCATAAATTCAGATGGTTAACAAATTCTTAGTGTGAAACAGAGTCTGGAAAATAAACATTTCTGGTTTGCTTGTTCTGCCTTGGGAGATCATTGCTGAAATTAAATTGCTCTAGTAGTGCACAGTCTCTGGCAGATAAAGGGTTAATGCATTTCTGTTGCTTCGTACAGGGTGTACACGAATGTGCTAGGAGACGACAGTGTTACCACTGTCAATCAGAAATTAAGAGAACTCAGAACATTTCTGTCTGTTTTGGTCATTCCTGAACTGTAAACAAGAAAATGTACATTCCAACTGATACAGGCACACACACACACTGCATTTTTTGTCTTTATCCCCTTCACTGCTCTATCACCCTGATATAACCGCACCGGTTGACTGGGCGTAAAACACTAACTTACTTACTTACTTACCTTCACTGCTCCAGCCTGTACAATTTCTGGGATGGAAAATGCATGCACATACATGCCTGCAAACAGTGCATTTTCTGGTCCAATGAATGCATGACTAATTTTCTGTCAGTACTGTGTGTTTTGAAGGAAATCTTTTTACGTGCTAATGGGATTAAGAAAAAAGCTTATGCATTTAAATTTTGCACTTTTATTGGTGGTGTTCAAGTGGCAATGAAGGGGTTAATAATATGCATGAATATTATTATGTAGCTCAGTGGAATCCCTAGAGGAAAAGAAAGAGCACCGTAAGCTCATGAAAATGTGGCCCGTGGCTAGGGACGGAAGGGCTCTTTTGCATGTGACAGTAACTTCAATCTAATGCAGTGGAACCCTTGACGAAAGGCCAGCCTGGTGAGAGACCACCAGTCTGTGTCTTTTAAGACCACTTTCTCTGAACTCTTTCACTCCACATTGCCAAGTTATCAAGACAAGCCCCCCTCCTTCGAGACACTTTTTGTGAACCTTTCACTCCTTATTTCCAGCTGGCCTAACCTTTACGTGCAGTCTCTTTAATCTTACTCCTTGGGTGAAGTGAGCACATGATGGAGCGTGCTTGATCACGTCAGTGAAGTGGTGTGAGCGTGCTAGAAGTAGAACACTTCTCATTGTTGTGTGCTGCCGGTCCCTCTAATCATTCACGTGAAACTCAGATTAGAAATGAAGGGAGGATTTAAAAACCAAATCATGCAAACAGTCGGAACGTGCCATGTATCATGTCGGTGGCTGCCAGCGTTAGAGGCCTGCACTCTTGTTGCTCAAGGAGCAGTGCCAAATGAAGCAACAGGAAACCATTCAGCCAGTTACAACCTTGACAGTCTTTAGTTTTCTACAGTTCAGCTGCCACTGACGCGAGAGGATTATAGATTGAAAATAGAATTAACTGTGCATTTTTAAACAAGGCCCCTAATTTGTCTTTTTAGTTCTCTCTCTCCTACCTGTTGGAGAAAGACCATTCTTTCTGGACCAAGCAAAGTTTGGGAAGGCTGGGTCTTTCTGCACAATAAATGGACTGTTTTGCGGTGTAGTTGATACCCAGAATGTCAGCTTGGGGCTGTTAAGTATTATCCTTGGTGGATCATAGGCACTGAAATATATTCAGTGCTGTAATATTCAGTGCTATACTGCCTCATCAGATCATATCAGATTTTATGACTAACAGACCTAAAATAAAATATTGATTGATTGACTGATTGATCATATGACCCGATAAGCATTCACTGAGTTACCGGAGGAGCCCACAAGCCACTCGTCTTTATAGAGAGGGAGGCCTGTCCAGACCTCTTTTCTTTATACAGGGGGAGGCTTGTCCTGAAGATGCTCTTCCAGCAGGGGTTCCACTGCACTTTCTTAAAGAACATTCAGTCGTTATTTTGGTGTTGTGCATTGTTTGTATTTTTTTGTTCTTGCCCTTTGTTTCATTTTGGTGTGGCCTGTAGATGACACCAGTGCATGGACCTTTTGCTTCTCGGCTGGTAGGACACGTGGATATGAACATGTTAGTATCTGAACCTCCTCTTGCCTGCTGTCTCCTCTGTGTGTGTTCCTGTCGCCCTGAGGCCACTCGGAGTGGTCATGGGGACATTGAACTCTAGTTGCTGACCAAGCAGCTGTGCCTGCTTCTTTTCCCCACTCTGGAAAAGTCTGTATAGAAATGTGTATATATATATATATATATATATATATAGCATAAAACTTTCTCTGTGTCTTCTCTTTTGAACTCCTACCCCCACCCCCCTGTTTTCAGATCCCACTTACACTGTTTTGTCTTCTAATTGGTCAGCTTATTGGTGCGAATGTATTATGTTGTGTATGTATATATATGTGTGTGTGTGTGTGTGTCTTACAAATGTGTCTGGGTGAACTTCACAGTTTTTTTCTCTCCCTCCTGTGATTGGTATATTCTGCAGGGAATGTTAATTGATATGCATTTATTATGCTGTTTAAAGTGCTACAATCCAGCCAAACAGTGTGCTATATAAATGGTCATTGTTATTATTGCTGTGAGAAAGAACATACAGCACCTGTTTCAGTCTAGGCTTTGTTCTGTACAGTGAAACTGTGAAGGCGAACTCCTTCAAGTTTAACCCTTTCCCTGCCAAAGAACGTTTGCTGCTCATGCAGTTCCTTGCAGAAAGAGTTTGACAGACAGTTAAGCCAACCAGAAACGATCATTTTCTAGAACTTGGCCTCTATCGAGCATGTATGAACAGTCAGAATTGGAGCAGGATGTCCTAAGATGTCTTTCTGGCTGGTGGAAAACACATCCCCATGGCTGTCATATGACCCTGGGATGGCAGGGAAAGGGTTACAGTGAAATTCTGCTTAACCCTTTTCTGACTTAACACTGCTACTGCCAGTCACTTTCAGCTGCCTGGGTTTACCACAGACAAATGCATGGAATGCAGAGTTGTTCTGAAATAAATGGGAATGGCAGTTTTTGTTTTTAGCCATTTGGTTTGTTGCCAGGGAATGTCATTCTGGACAGTGTAGTTGGTTTTCTGGACAGTAATAGCTTGACCGCCTTATTGGAATTGAATACGTACCAGATTGAAGCTAGTTACGTAAAACATTACTTTTTCAGATATTTGGGGAGGCACTCAAAATCACCTCACATCCACCATGACAGTGTGGATGGAAGGGAACTAATTCTTTAAACTTGATGCGGACACAAAAATGTGGATGACAGGGAATGAGATTTGTGAGCACAACTTCAGTCGTAATCCAATGGTGGAAGTGGCTCGACTGCTACTGTGTGCTAGAGCTGCTGTTGTAGCTTCTGTTAGGACTAACTACCTTTCATGGTTTCACTTGCATGTCTTGAGGTTTTTAATGGTGTTAAAAAATTACTGGTGTCAAAAAATCTCTAAAATCTGATAGAAAATGGACTGTATTGAAAATTTATGTTACGATATATGGTTATCCGATTTACAGCTAAAACTAGTAAAAGCCTTTATCTGGTCTTTGCCAGCCAAAGCTGTTCTGTCTTAACTTTGAAGTTCCTAGGAAAAAGTTGTCTAAATTTGTTGTTGTTGTTGTTGTATCCATGGTTTCAACAGTTTCTATTAGGGTTCAAGTATTGGGCGGTTCAGTGAAGCTGGTTTGCATGAGTGAATGCCCTTTGTAATCTTCTGCGCAAGAAGTCATGAGTGGTCACAGCGTCACATCCGGGCCGATTTCTGAGTAGGCATTGCTTTACGCTGTGTATAACAATGGAATTTGAACCTAGAACTGCGAAGCAGTACAAATGCCACCACTGTTGTAGTTGCAAAAATTACTGGGGAAAGGAGATGGAGGGTGGAATAAAGTGTCTTTGCATTGTTTTTCAGCTGACCAGAAGATTGCGAGTTTGTGGAAAAAATGCTTTTGGGGGCATCCTATAGCACGAGCAACAGGCACATGCTTGTTGCCAGACACATTCTGAATACAGACCTCCAAAAATGTCTTTAAAGTTGGCAGTGTAAAATTCACAAATTCACTGTCTCTGCCTTCCATTGTGAAGAAAGTACACACTGGAAGGAAAAGCAGCCTAGGGACTTTAGCGATGCTGGGCAAAAAAGTCAAGGGAGTTAACAACCCTGCCTGAACCGCCCAATAGTTTGAAGGGATGTTCTTGTTGCTGCTTCGGACATTTTTTCTTATTTTCTCACCATAAACTGCTTGTGTTTGCAGTGACACCACTATCATCACATCTGTATAACAGTCTGACGAGAACGGATCTGGACAGCTCACTTGGAGGTCCCATTTGTGTGCGCAAGTCTGTGACTGCATTTGTGAGCACTGGGGCATCATTCAGCGAAGACAAGCAAACCCTCAATGTGTGTCGTGAGCGTGTTGTTCATGTGCGTGCATTTTTAGCGACTGTGTTGTCATTCATTCATCGGGCATGGTCACAGAAGCACATTTTCATCATTCACACAAGAATCCGTGGACCTGTCATTTCTTGAAATACTGTGGTCAAGTCGTCGTGTAATGGTTAGCATTGGAGTTGATGTCTTCTTCAGTGGAGCTGTTGAAGGTGTTGCATCGGAGTTGATGTCTTCTTCGATGATCTTGCGGAGCTGTTGAAGGTATTGGCAGCGTCTGACCAGCCTTGCATTTGTTTTCCTGCTAAGCCGAAGTGAAGGAAAAGTGTTTCCTCCGATAAAAACTCGGGACATGTCACATGATAAGGTACCCACTCGTGATTAGGAGTTAAAAAACAACAAATGTAGCACCTCTGAAAACTGTACTGTGTTTCAGCACTAAGTGATGGCAGAGACTCAGTCTTTGGACATGACGCAGCTCAAGAAACTTTAAAAAAACTTCTTTTTTGGGGACTGATACTGCATGAAGAATTTCCTAATGTCAAATTGTCCAACTACACAACTCTGACAATGGCTGTGTGGTTGTTTATGCCGTTTCCACCAAGGTAGGTCCCACTGCATCATGGTGGTGACTGGTTTGTCTTGATTGCGACACCAATCACAAAACATGAAAATGTAAAATATTTCTTGTCTGGGATCCAGGAGGACTCGTATGTCTGTTGAAACCGGAGCAGTTGATAATTTATGATTGTCCTTTGTATTTTTTTCTTTTTTTTCCTCCATTTTTTTTCATGTATTTTTTTACAAACTTGGTGGGTTTGGTGACAATATGTTGCTGACTGTTTAAAGAAGAAACTATATTCACTTGATTGTGCAGTGACTCACTGTGATGCTAAGGAGTAAAATTGCAGGTGGACCCTGGTATAATGCAGGCTGAGTCATCCATAGTCATGACTGCCAACAGTGTTGAGGAAGTGAGACTGGGTTGTCCATAATGCACAACTGCTGACAGTGGTTGGGAAGTGGAGGCTGGGTCATCCATAGTCTGTGACTCCTGACGCTGTTGGGGAATGGAGGCTGGGTCGTCCATAGTCTGTGACTCCTGACAGTGGTGGGAAGTGGAGGCTGGGTCGTCCATAGTCTGTGAGCAATGTGACTCCTGACAGTGTTGGGGAATGGAGGCTGGGTTGTCCATAGTCTGTGACTCCTGACAGTATTGGGAATGGAGGTTGGGTCGTCCATAGTCTGTGACTCCTGACAGTGTTGGGGAATGGAGGCTGGGTCATCCAAGTCTGTGACTCCTGACAGTGTTGGGGAATGGAGGCTGGGTCATCCATAGTCTGTGACTCCTGACAGTGTTGGGGAATGGAGGCTGGGTCATCCATAGTCTGTTGACTCCTGACAGTATTGGGGAATGGAGGCTGGGTCGTCCACTAGTCTGTGACTCCTGACAGTGTTGGGGAGTGGAGGCTGGGTCGTCCATAGTCTGTGACTCCTGACAGTGTTGGGGAATGGAGGCTGGGTTGTCCATAGTCTGTGACTCCTGACAGTGTTGGGGAATGGAGGCTGGGTCGTCCATAGTCTGTGACTCCTGACAGTGTTGGGGAATGGAGGCTGGGTCGTCCATAGTCTGTGACTCCTGACAGTGTTGGGGAATGGAGGCTGGGTCGTCCATAGTCTGTGACTCCTGACAGTGTTGGGGAATGGAGGCTGGGTCGTCCATAGTCTGTAACTCCTGACAGTGTTGGGGAATGGAGGCTGGGTCGTCCATAGTCTGTGACTCCTGACAGTGTTGGGGAATGGAGGCTGGGTCATCCACAGTCTGTGACTTCTGACAGTATTGGGGAGTGGAGGCTGGGTCGTCCACAGTCTGTGACTCCTGATGGTGGTGGGGAGTGGAAGCTGGGTCGTCCATAGTCTGTGGCTCCTGACAGTGTTGGGGAATGGAGGCTGGGTCGTCCACAGTCTGTGACTCCTGACAGTGTTGGGGAATGGAGGCTGGGTCATCCATAGTCTGTGACTCCTGACAGTGTTGGGGAGTGGTGGCTGGGTCGTCCATAGTCTGTGACTCCTGACAGTGTTGGGGAATGGATGCTGGGTCGTCCATAGTCCGCAACTCCTGACAGTGTTGGGGAATGGAGGCTGGGTCATCCATAGTCCACAGCTCTTGACAGTGTTGGCAATTCTGCCCTGTCAGTGTTACAGCTGGAGTGATCACAAAAAGAAAAATGATTTGCTGCTGCTCTGCGAACTGGAAATGTCATCTGAACAAATCAAACTTCTACAAACCATTTCAGACCACAGTCCTGAGACAGCTTTCTTATAACCACTGAGCTAAAAAGCAAAACATTGCCTACAGATTACCCGACCCACTTATCTTCATATGCATCACAATAAACAAAACAAAAAACAAAAATGTAAATGGCCTCTTGGAAGGGGTGTTAAATTCTCTTGTACCTTTTGGTGTTTTGCTATGTGTGTGTAGCAAGGGGTATCACATTAATTAACAACGGAAATTTGTAAAGCGCCTACCCTTCGGCTCAACGCGCTGAATAAGTATATTATAGCACACATAATGTACATCGAGATGGACAGTGTTATCAGCAATTTAATGAAAAGCTAACTTAATGTAGACATCAAAAAGGGTTCAAGCATAAATATGTGAAAGATGCACACACACACACCCACACACACACACACACACACACACACACACACACACACACACACTGTACAGGCTGGTAGGGATGAAAGACAATGTTGCTTAACTGAAATATTTTGAGAAGAGAAATGTCTTGAGTTTGGTTTTGAAGGGAGAGAGAGTAGCAGAGTTCCTGATGGCTTGGGGGAGATTGTTCCAGATGTGGGGGCCAAAGTGTGAGAAAGTGTGAAAGCCATGCCCTGTGTTGTAACACTAACATGGGCTGTTATACCGGGGTCCACCTGTATCAAGAACTAGATCAAAGTTTGTGATAAAAAGCTGGCGGACCACAGAAAGTGTGTTTTTTCTTTCATTTTTTTAATTTAAAAAATAATAATTCATAGTCCAAATACTATTCAACATGAGGCGTATTATTTTGTTGTTGTCATTTGGACTGTATTTGTGTACAGTGAAGTACTGGACAAACTGTTGGCAGAGGAGGCTACCTTTATGTTATATGTGTGTGGGGAAGAGAAGGTTTACATGTGTATATTGTATGTGTGTGCTAGAATGACTGATAAAAAGCATTTGTAGATGAATTTGTGTGTGTAGCAAATTGGTTAGGTCTAGCCACTGCATTGATTCTTCAGGAATTTAATCATGTATTGTAGTTTTTGAGAGAAAAAAAGTAAACGGGGGTGGAGGCAACTCACTACAAAACATATGCATTTTGAACTCAGTTTTTGAACATTGAATGATTCTGCTCCTTCTAGTTCTACAAGGAACACATCAACACAGATTACTAATAAGTAAGTGTTTTGTTGTTGTTGTTGTTTTCCTTTCGCAAGTAACTTTGTGAACACAGAATATTGATAACATGTGGAGAGAAAAATAAAAATAAATGGTGCATGGTTGTATGGTGTATAGAGAATGTGCGCCAAGATGACAGCAGCTTTTCATGGCACCAGCCAAGCAGCAACCAAACACTGCTGTAAGTACACCACTTGGATGGATCTTCAAAAACATGCCGTAAAAGGCTACAGTCACTCATTCTGAATTCACAGCTCAGGAGCTGTGTGAAAGTCGAGGTGGCCGTCCTGGGCTCCCGTCCCTAATAAGCCTACAGTTTCTGTGGACGTAAAGCAATACTCAGCCAACCAATTCTGAACTCCCTCTCCCCCATACCCCCTTCCCCCCCACTCCCCATCCCTGATAAGCTTTATGGTTTCTGTGGACGTTAAGCACCATGTTTATTCAGAACCACATGCAACAAGAGTGCATTTGCTCAAGAGTGGAGAATAACACTATATAAAGGTGATCAACAACAACTTTTATTGTTTCAAACCTTGGGATTTAGCTTTGAGATTAATGTACGCTTAAACCTTTTTGGTTTCAAAACTCATCTGGATTTCATGTCCAAGGTTAATCTGTACTTACATTTATTGTGTAAAACTCCTTTGGATGTTAAGTTCAAGGTTAATGTATGCTTAAATATTGTTTCAAAGCTCATGAGGAATTTTGGTTCATTGTTAGCATACGCTTATTACTTCTTAATTATACTGCAGTTAATATAGACTTCTGTCTTGGTGGAAATCTGAAGTCTGTTGCTCTGGTACTGTGTAATATTTATTAAGTCCAAATTTACAGCATCCACAGAATGTTATTGTGACACCTGATCTCTGAATATTTTGAAAGACCTGAATTGGGAATGCTAGTCTCACAAAGCACTTTTCCACCCTGCTCTTATTTTATTGATATTGCAGGATTTTAAAAATGGATAAAACATTTTTCTGGTCTGTATCAGTATATGCTGCACTAAAATGTGGACAGGCAAAATGTACCTTTGAAAACAATTGTGATATTAGTGTGAATGCATATTAATGTGAAGGACCACTGTTGTGCTTTGCATGACCTTAGTGCAATACATTTGGTGAAAAACAACAACAACAAAACAGAAAAAAACCTGCTGAATAGATGGATATTGTGCTGTGAATCTGAACAGTTACTGTCCCCGCCCCCTGCCATTCCCAGGGTGCAGTTTCTTTTGCAGAAGAGACAGACAAAAATGGGACTGAAGAATGAAATGGAAAGAGAAAAAAAGAATCATAATGATAATTATTTTATCATTGGGGGGGGGGGGGGGGGGGGGGGAGCCTGGAAAGGGATGCTTGTCAGTCACAGTACAAGTTTACTTTAAAACATCACACTGGAGAGAGAGCACTGGATGCACACAAGTAGACCTGTGCTGTTTTATTTGGAAATCAAAGTTGGTTGAAAAAAAATTCTGTCTGGAACGCTCAGTATTATTTAGTGTCCAATCTCGGGTCATCTTACTCTTTTTCTGTCAAAGGTGAAATTACAGTTACAATTACCTGGTCATTGTTGAAGTGTTCTGTATGGAACACTTGGCAGTCATAAATGGCAAAGTTTTCACAGGTCATCCTTTTTCAGTCCAAGGTTAGACATTGTTCCATAGAAATGTATTTATGATAACACAGTGATTACAAAATATTTAGGTAGTTGATTAATCCATAGGATTGTAATTACCATAATGCAGTGATCATAAAGTAATATGATGTGATTGATTGAAATGAAGTTTTGACTTTCTTCCGATTTTTTGTATAACAGTAACGTTTTAGGATGCAAACCTTTACATCAGTGACTTGGACTGTAGTGTGAAGAGGTACAGGGGATTTCAGTTGCCATGTTGAAATATGACACTATTTTGATGAGTGCCATCATACATTATCTGTTTGCGCTGGGAGATCACCTAGTTTTGATAGCAAGTTCCGCTTGCCTTCAAACGCTTGTCCAGTTAGTCTTTTGTTCATTTTGTTCTCATTTTCTCTCCGCCCCCCCCCCCTCCCCGCCCCCCTTTTTTTTTCTCCCTCCTCTTTCTTCTTTTCTTTATTTTTCTGTCTCTTCTTTTTTCTTCTTCTTTTTAATGGCTAGTGCTTCTTTGAGCACCATCCAGAAAGTGAAATCTCAGCTGACCTTGTGACAAAGGGGGAAAATTCATCATTAATCCTGCACAAATTTACCCAGTTTGATGTTTCGAAAACCTGTTTAAAGGAGCTGTACTGGACAGGCTTGGGCAAAGCGATGAGGTTCATTTCGACATTTGTTAGCCTGTGTGGCATGGCTGTATGTATGTGTTTACATGTATCTGTTTCACAGGCGGGTGATTGCCCAAATAGTATTATATTTCAGTGTCATCTGGCACATTTTCTCAGCAGTAAGTATGATGCAGTGATAAGTGCCAGATGACATGATAAGGGAATGGCTAGGCGAGTACCTGTTTGTCTGTAGACTGGGAGTGTGAGGGGCATCTGGAAATGTTTGCAAGTTGGAACATATCCTCAAGGCACTTGCAGATTTTAAGTAGTTTAAATCAAGGGAATGGTGTAACTTATGGTATTTGATTGACGGTTCGTACATGTCTCATTCCAATGTTGAGATCTTTTTTCTGCAAGCAGTAACAAATGTCTGTCATTTTGGATTGATGCACATGTAATACATTATTTCTCTTAATAGTACTGCCCCACTTTCTCTTTTTATTAGTACATTTGTTGCTGTTGTGTGTTGAAAGGTTTTACCCTAACACAACCTGACCTGGGTTTACTGGGCATTAACAATTATCTATCTCTGTATCTATCTCGTTGAAACATACACTCCGTCTTTGACTGTGAACTTCCATACCCCTACCCTAAGCTGTCTTTTTAATTCTGCAACAGATTACAGTCGTTTGCTGCGGTAGTGTAAATAAATATTTGATTCTTTCACTGAAAAGTGAAATCTATCAGAGGCATAGGAAGGCCTTCAGTTTGTCTGTTTCTTTATTTTCCTTGTTTCTAGTTTTGGCAGCAGTGGCTGTGCTGTTGGATATGTTCATTGGTTTTGTGGTGGGTGTTTTTTTTCTGTTTGTCTTTTTTGTGTCTGTGTGTGATGGGGGGGGGGGGGGGCCAGAATTATGATGTGTGTTTGTTTGTTTTAAATTCTTTTTTCTTTTCTTCATTGTTGTTTTTGCTCTTTCTGTACCTTTGCTGATTGGTTCGTTGCGTAAAACGTACAGGAAAATGCGACGGTTGTATTTATTTCTGAATTAACATACATTGAATCATGCTGAGTTTAGTGTATTTTGTCACTTGTTAGACTGATTTCATGACCAACAGTTTGTACAGCGTGGCCTCAACGAGTAAGTAAGGTCCATACCTTAATGCACATGTGTTTGTAAGTGTGTTTATGGGGATAGAGTGGATTTTGAAAGTGTGAACGTATTGCAGTGTTTGTTCCTGCTTTGCCAGAGGTGTGTGGGATACATGTATGTGGCCCAACTTTCACATTGTTTATTTGCGTGTTGTTAGGTTTTGTGGGTTTTGAACTTTTCCATGTGGATCCTTGACTTTCGGTTTAAAACGATGATATCTTGGTAATGTTCCAGAAGGCTGTCACGTGCTGTGTGGCTGATTTGTAGAAGTTTCTGTTTCTTTGCTTGGGGGGGAAGGGGGGGGGGACAACACAAAAATAAATAATTAAATAAGTGGTTACTTTTAATGATTTACTCTGCCAGTGTTTGTGTCTCCAGAGTGACTCAGTGAGACAGAAAAGCATCTAAAATTTTTTTTGGCAAGCTAACCTGTTGTTTCAACTATGAAAGAAACCTGAAAAGGCATTTGATAGTATTTTGTTCACCTAAGAAGTGTTTCCTTTTGGGGGGGCATGAAAACCCCACTTCCTCCTACACCTACACCCCTGCCCCTCTCTCCCCACCCTTCTACATGCATGTGCACGCATGCACACACACACACACAATGACCATGTGTAATAATAAAATGCACAGTTAACTGTTGATCAGTTTTCCTCATGTGTGGCAAGTCAGCGAAGTGATTTTTTCCCCTGGCATTATGTCTGTGTGCAGCACAGGCTAATGCTGTTGCAAATCTGTCAAGACTGTAAAAATGAATGCCTTTTTTCTAAATCAAACAAAATTATAACGGGGCTTACAAATGTCCTCAATACTCGCCACCCAAGAGCTTCTACACAGTTTACTGATGGACACGCAGTTGTGAAGTCAGGACAGCAAATGTGGAGAGAAAAAAGAAAGAAAAAAAGAAAAGAAAGTCAAGGCTGCACACATGGAGATCCTGTTCATAATTATATTGTTCATGTTCCTTGTTGATGTAAGTTGTTTGTGTCAGTATTTATGTATTACCTGTGTTCCCTGTGTGTTGTTTGTGCCAAACAATGCAGACATCAATGCAATTACCTATAATTTGTACAATCTGTATATAGTTACATGTATGATACGCATTTCTGTATATGAATGTATGTACACAGCATATTGACTCACATTTGCAAATGTTTTCGGGGGGTGTTCTAGACAGCATGTTGATGTTTCTGGGACCTCCCCCCCCCCACCCCCACCACCACCACCACTCACCCTGATATAACTGCACTGGTTGACTGGGTGTAAAACACCAACTTACTTACTTACTCTCCCCCCACGCACCCCACCCCCATTTTGTATTGGTACATACATAGTCTCTCTTTCACTACCCTGGTCCCATTTCCTTGATGTTCCTAGGCTTTATGATTTTGCCCCAACCCCTCCTTATCTCTTTTCTGACTTTTTAGGTTTATAACCCCCCATCTCTTACTGGACTTTTGGGAGCTTTATGAGTGTCCCCTCCTCTCCCTTATCTCTTACTGGATGTTTCTAGGCTTTATGATGCCCCCCACTCCCCATCTTTACCTGAACTTTCCTAGGCTTTATGAGTGCCCCCCACTCCCCATCTTTACCTGAACTTTCCTAGGCTTTATGAGTGCCCCCCACTCCCCATCTTTACCTGAACTTTCCTAGGCTTTATGAGTGCCCCCCACTCCCCATCTTTACCTGAACTTTCCTAGGCTTTATGAGTGCCCCCCACTCCCCATCTTTACCTGAACTTTCCTAGGCTTTATGAGTGCCCCCCACTCCCCATCTTTACCTGAACTTTCCTAGGCTTTAGAGTCCCCCCCCCACCCCCACCCCCCATCTTTACCTGAACTTTCCTAGGCTTTATGAGTGGCCACCACCCTTATCTTCTCTCATGGACTTTCTGTAACTCTGTCCCTCCCCCCCTCTCTCTCTCTGTCTCTTTCTCTCCTGGTGTAACATTGAGCAAAGATCTTTTGGGCCTGCTGCCTCATCATTGAAGCTCAGTAATTCACCAGTGCCGCACTGCTCCGTTAAAAAGGTTCACTATGATATGCTGGTGTCGTAACCAGGGGCAGTGTGGCCCTCGTCAGCTCTCGGTGAAACTGGTTGTAAACATGGGCTTTGCAAGCCTTTACAGCTGAGGAAGGGACTGAACTTGGATCGCTTCCCTCCTCTTTGCCATTGATTGGATGTTGCAGGTCAGAATCAGACAAACTCCCCTGCCCCTCCTCCCACCCTCTGATAGCTGCTTTCCCCCCCATCTCCCCTACCTTCCTCCACTGTTACGAGTGACAGTGTACACCCTTAGCTGCTTTCAACTCCGCACCCCCCCACCCCCCAACCATCTACCCTGCCCCACCTTTCTCAGTTATGAATTGCACCTAAAGAGAGGAATGTGTATTTTTGTTTTTCTGTTTGTTCAAGCATAAATGCATAGAAATGTGGAAACCAAGTTTAAAGCTGTGGTGTTGGAGCTTGAATGGGTGTTTGATTGCTTGGAAAATTGTTTCATCACTGTTTTATTGCATTTTGGAGGAGAGAAAAAAATTCTTGGACCCTTTATAATATTGAACCATTGTGTACATGTTCCAATCTTTCAATAAAGTGGTGAACTCTGGGGATTGTTTTCTTTGATTGTGACAGTATGCAACTGTAGATTGTTACATTGTACGTGCACACACGCACATGCATGCACACAGGCACGCATGCATTCATGCACACACACACACATGCATGCACACATGGCAAACTATAATAATAGGCGGTTAAAAATGGATTACAACTGTCCAACTCAGGTGTCAATTAATCTGCATTAAATTCACGATGGCGTATCACTTTGAAGAGGAATGACAATTCCTGTTGGTGCTACACCAGTAGCATGTAAAAATTACATTCTCAAGATAATGTCACTGCTTGGGGGTTGCACAGCAGTGAGGAAACACGCGTGCACAAACACCAAGTTTTGAGTGCTGCGCCAGCTTTTCACGTCTCCGACTAGACCAATCTGACTACCATAGCAGTCACTGGGGGCAAACACCAACCGGCACAGGCCTAGCCATCATCAACCCTACTTACCGGTGGGGCAGGGGCCTGCTCTGAGGGTAGTGATTCACCTGTCTGAGGGTAGTGAGTCTTCATCTGTCTGAAGGGTACTGGTTCTTTATATATATCTGAGGGTAGTGATTCTTTCATCTGTCTGAGGGTAGTGAGTTTTTCATCTGTCTGAGGGTAGTGAGTTTCTTTATCTGTCTGAGGGTAGTAAGTTTTTATCTATCTGAGGGTAGCGAGTCTTTCATCTATCTGAGGGTAGTGAGTCTCATCTATCTGAGGGTAGTGATTCTTTCATCTGTCTGAGGGTAGTGAGTCATCTATCTGAGGGTAGCGAGTCTTTCATCTATCTGAGGGTAGTGATTTTTTCATCTGTCTGAAGGTAGTGAGTTTTTCATCTGGCTGAGGGTAGTGAGTCTCATCTGTCTGAGGGTAGTGAGTTTTTCATCTGTCTGAGGGTAGTGAGTCTCATCTGTCTGAGGGTAGTGAGTCTTTCATCTGAGGGCAGTGAGTCTCATCTATCTGAGGGCAGTGAGTCTTCATCTATCTGAGGGTAGTGAGTCTTTCATCTATCTGAGGGTAGTGAGTCTTTTATCTGTCCGAGGGTAGTGAGTCTTTCATCTGTCTGAGGGTAGTGAGTCTTATCTATCTGAGGGTAGTGAGTCTTTATCTGTCTGAGGGTAGTGAGTCTTTCATCTATCTGAGGGTAGTGAGTCTTTTATCTGTCCGAGGGTAGTGAGTCTTTCTGTCTGAGGGCAGTGAGTCTCATCTATCTGAGGGCAGTGAGTCTTTCATCTATCTGAGGGTAGTGAGTCTTTCATCTATCTGAGGGTAGTGAGTCTTTTATCTGTCCGAGGGTAGTGAGTCTTTATCTGTCTGAGGGTAGTGAGTCTTATCTGTCTGAGGGTAGTGAGTCTTTCATCTATCTGAGGGTAGTGAGTCTTTTATCTGTCTGTGGGTAGTGAGTCTCATCTATCTGAGGGTAGTGAGTCTTTCATCTATCTGAGGGTAGTGAGTCTTCATCTGTCTGAGGGTACTGGTTCTTTATATATCTGAGGGTAGTGAGTCTTTCATCTGTCTGAGGGTAGTGAGTTTTTCATCTGTCTGAGGGTAGTGAGTCTCATTTGTCTGAGGGTAGTGAGTCTCTCATCTATCTGAGGGTAGTGATTCTTTCATCTGTCTGAGGGTGGTGAGTCTTTCATCTATCTGAGGATAGTGATTCTTCATCTATCTGAGCATAATGATTCTTCATCTATCTGAGGGTAGTGATTCTTCATCTATCTGAGGGTAGTGAGTCTTTCATCTATCTGAAGGTAGTGAGTCTCATCTATCTGAGGTAGTGATTCTTCATCTGTCTTTGGGTAGTGAGTCTCATCTGTCTGAGGGTAGCGATTCTTTCATCTCTTTGAGACTAATGGGTCTTTCATCTATCTGAGGGTTCTGAGTCTTTCAATTTCACCTATCTGAGGGTAGTGATTCTTCGTCTATCTGAGGGAGTTAAAAAAGAGACAAAAACTCAACCAAAACAAGTCTCTCTCTCTCTCTCTCTCTCTCTCTCTCTCTCTCTCTCTCTCGTTTTTCATCTTTTTTTACTGAGCCGTTTATCTGTTGTTTAAGTGTCATTTTGTGGCTTGACAAAGGGAATTTCCCCGAAAATTTGCATAGTGTGTGTCCGTATCGAAATAAATAAACGTTTGTTTGAACCTTTTTGTGTTTGGATCTATCTGAGGGTAGTGAGTCTTCATCTATCTGAGGGTAGTGATCCTTTCATCTGTCCGAGGGTAGTGAGTCTTCGTTAAGTTGTTCGCTCAGAATGCTACTTTCTGGACTACCCCAGGCGTAGTGGAAGGGGGAAGCAAATTATCCAATCACAGCCGACGGAGAAGAGATGCCACAGCTAAAACCTGAACAACTCATGAGAGAGAGAGAGAGAACTCGAACTCGGAAAACTTTAATACTCAAGGATAGCGTTAGGTCCATTTGGACCTATTTAACAGCCAGTCCGTGTGGAGAGAGAGAGAGAGAGGAGAGAAGAGAGAGAGAGGAGAGAGGAGAAAGACTAGAGAAACATTTTTTAATATATATATATATATATATATAAACACTGATACGGTATCAGTGTTTATATATATATATAGATATATATAAAACTGTCTGCCCCTGACATAACGCCGTTATGGTTGGCTGGGCGTTAGAACTAAATAACAACAGTTCTCTCTCACAAGTACTGTACTGAAATGCATACATCCGTCAACACTCAAGCATTTCACACACCAAACCACCCACAATAGGACTACACTCAGACACGGACCGGCACTGCCGCACCCCCCCGCCTCCCCCTCCCCGCAAACACACGCGGCGCGACAACACCAACACACAGATGAGCAACCGAAGAAGCGGCAGCAGTAGCAGCAGACTCTCCTGTCAGGTTACAGCCCCTCCCACACCCCCACCCCCCATCCCCCACCCACTCCCCTCCCGCGGTTTCAAACTGGATGTGATAGATGTAACCTGAGAAACGGATTTGCGGTATCGGAACCGCAGAGTTCCACACACACAAGCGACACCTGATAGATCGCCACACAGGCTCTACTGTCAATGTTTTCCTAGGCGATTGTGGCAGCAACAATTCTGTGTTGAAAACAACAAATAATATGAAACAAAGCAAAAGAAAACAATTAATTGAATAAACAAGACAAAAACAAAAAATAAAAGGCCCCCCCCCCCCCCCCCCCCCCAATTCTCAGTGTGGCATTGGGACTAAAGGCCGCAGCACGACCAGGTCAGCAAAATCTATAAAAGATTTTCGGGGGAAAAAAATCTTTGCTTCTATTCAGTCTGTACTTCTCTGACTGCACCAAGCCGTGACCGTGCGCCTTGCTGCTGCTGCTGACCACAGCACGTGCGAGTGGATGCGGGCATTGCACTGCGCAAGCGCGCGTGCGGCATGAATAATTTATGAATCGTGTTGACGATGCCAGAATGGCGAGGCGAAGGTTAGCAGGCAGTCCGAAGCTGTGTTTTGAGACAGGCTTGTATCGATTATTGTTTGGCTGGGCCGTTTTGGAAATGTAGGCGTGGTAACCCGATGACTTTTGTTGATTTTCGCACCTCTGGGTAGTATGTGTGCATTCGTGCGTAAAACGTTCGCCTGCGTTTCATGTGTTTTTCTGGTTTTGGTTTGTATTGGATCGACGCTATTACTATCACTGTTACTACTCACAATAGCAGCAGGTTGTTTTGGGATGCGGGCGTTCAGCACGCGTCTTACCTTCTGTCTGTTGTTGGTATGTCTAGTTAGGAATAGGAACATAGGGGTTTGTCTGACTGATATTTACTTAATTAAAGGGTAAACTAGCTTGGAACGTTTCCAGTTTTTCATCTGTTGATGATGATAGATCTAATAACCACAAGTTACCGGAAACCTGCAACAGGCTTGACAGATAGCTGTTGCCACACGGTTGAAACTGTTGGAACAGTTTACGGACTGACTTGAGACGTTGACTGTCGAGTGTCTTTTTGTAACAGAAACTATGACTTTAAGATGAATTGCCACTGTCAGTTAAAATTACCTTTATGCTCCATGATGTTTTATATCCTGAGCAAGTTTTAGAATGTACTAGTACTAGTACTTAGTAAGACAAAGTAAAAATGTATAACATATTGTTTCTGTTTTCTCTCTCTCCAGAGATGAAAGCTTGTGGGCCCAACCAAAGCGCATGGTTACCTGCTTTGCAACATTTACCTTGCCTCTACAGGCAACATAACATTTAGTAGTATAGCTTTGACACCATAGGTAAGTTTGTCAAGTACACATTACTACTAATACTATACTAGTACACATTATTACTCTTTACTGTAAAAGAATATTCTTTTCAGCTAGTCTCTTGTCTTTTGCCCTGCATGTAGAACTGGAGGAAATTTGAATAGAAATTATTTTTTATCCTTACTGCCCAGTGGACAAAATATGTTTTGAGGTTTTACTATCAGTGCTATTACTGTATTAGTATTACAGTATTACATATACTTTTAAACAGTCATAACATTTAACACAGTATACAATGGAACATTTTGCGGTTGTTGTGCTGTGGCAATGTCACTGTAATTTGTGGCAGAAGAGATGTTGATGTTGATGAAGACTTGTAGAGTGCAATTTATATGTTTTGATGCTGCAGCAGCATTCTCATTGCAGTGTCACTGTTGTTTGTGGCCGATGATGGTGATGATGACGAAGACTTGTAGAGTGCAAATATGTAAACATTTTTTTAATTTTAAATCCATACAGCGTACTGCAATGTCCAGCATTCTCTTTGCACTTAAAAAAGAAGGAAAAGAAGATGTGGTACTGGTTGTGAATATTGTGAATTCATGTGATTGATCATTTGATGCATTGATGATGGTGATGATGATGATGATGAATTTGCAGTTAGCAACAATGCAGACACCCGCAGTTATGGGGATGATGTTAGTCAATAGAAAAACTAGTTACAAGGATGGAATGCCACTAGCAGACTATGGACCAGACGAAAACCTCAATGACAACGCAGACATAGAATGGGTCAACAAAAACTGGGTAAGCAGGACTGATGTACAGTTTTGTAATACAGTTTCCTTTGTCTTTTGTTGAGCTCTGTGTTTGTGATGTTGTATTATTATTTATGATGGGATGTAGAAGGAATTGAACATTTGCCTGTATAGCTTATTTTCCAATTGAGCTTTAGCTCAAATGTTTCATTTATGCTTTGCATCTCACTAATGCTACTGGACTTCTATGATCTCTGTCTCTTTCCCTTTCGTTTTTCTCTCTTCTCTCTCTCTTCACCCTTCTCTGATCTGTCTCTTAGTTCTACATCTTGTTTTTCACTGTTTAACTGTTGTTTAAGTGTTGCTTTGTAGCTTGATAAAGGGGATTACCCCCCAAAATCACATGTTGTGTTCTGTCCTAATAAATAGTGTTCTTTTGAATCTTTATGTGTTGGGATCTAATTTGTACAACATGATCTGCTCAATAGGTGCGTCGCTTGCTCCGCATCTGCGCATTCATCAGCATGATCTCAGTGAGCATGAACACTCCGGAGACGTTCAAGGTGTGCTACGAGCTCATCTACATCACCTTCGCCATC
>JABMCL010000526.1:257500-280000 GCA_018857735.1 Alviniconcha marisindica
TAGTGACCAGTGTGTTGACTGTTTTAGTGACCAGTGTGTTTACAGTGTGTTGTCTGTTTTAGTGACCAGTGTGTTGTCTGTTTGTTCATGGTGTGTTGTCTGTTTCAGCAACCAGCATCTTTACAGTGTGTTGTCTTTTTTAGTGACCATTGTGTTGTCTGTTTTTTCATGGTATGTTGTCTGTTTCAGCAACCAGTGTCTTCACAGTGTGTTGTCTGTTTCAGCAACCAGCATCTTCACAGTGTGTTGTCTGTTTCAGCAACCAGCATCTTCACAGTGTGTTGTCTGTTTTAGCAACCAGCGTCTTCACTATGTGTTGTCTGTTTCAGCAACCAGTGTGTTCACAGTGTGTTGTCTGTTTCAGCAACCAGTGTGTTCATGCAGTGTTGTCTGTTTCAGCAACCAGTATGTTCACAGTGTGTTGTCTGTTTTAGCAACCAGCATCTTCACGGTGTGTTGTCTGTTTCAGCAACCAGCATGTTCACAGTCTGTTTCAGCAACCAGTGTGTTCACAGTGTGTTGTCTGTTTCAGCAACCAGTGTGTTCACAGTGTACCAGGCTGGTTCCCAGGAGGGCTGGGTGTTCATCATGTACGATGCCATCGACAGTTTGCCATCGTGGAAAGCCTACCTCTATTTCATCTCTCTCATCTTCTTTCTGGCCTGGCTTGTGAAGGTGTGTATTTTGGGGTGCCTTGTTTTTAGTTTTTATAGTTGAGGTTGGTCCAAATGCATAAAAGGTTAACAGGAATGCATTTATTGTTGTGATTGTTGAGACATTCTTTGCAGATGTCTAAACCTTTTGTCTGGTTAAAATACACAAAAGGTTAAAAAGAACATTTATTTTAATTAGACAATACAGAACGTGCACATTTTCAGTGAAAACACCTTTTCAAGCAACAAACAGACAAATAATATGCTAATAAATGATGATAGGAATGGAATCTGATCTACTGAGCTTTCAGCTGGCAGAGAATGCAAACATGGCGCTCAGTTAGCAATCAGTTGACAATGAAATTGTTTTTGAGGATCTTTGCGCACAAACTGAAGGCCAAGTAGGTCAAAGTTCATTTCTATCATTGTTTAGTGGATTATTTGGCTGGTGATTGCTTTAAAAAGCTGTTTTTACTGAAAATGTTTTGTGTTGTCTACCTGAAATAAGCATTCTTTTTAACCTTTTGTGCTTTAATTGTTTTTATTTTTATTTTATTTAAATGCTGGAAGACAATTTTGTTTCAGTTTTTTCTTCTTCTTATGATTGCAGAGTGGGTTTATTGTTGTGATCATTGAGATCTTTGTCAGAGATGTTTAACCTACATTCTGGTTGCAGAACATGTTCATTGCTGTGATCATTGAGACATTTGCAGAGGTGTTTAACCTACGTTCTGGTTGCAGAACGTGTTCATCGCTGTGATCATTGAGACATTTGCAGAGGTGTTTAACCTACGTTCTGGTTGCAGAACGTGTTCATAGCTGTGATCATCGAGACGTTTGCAGAGGTGTTTAACCTACGTTCTGGTTGCAGAATGTGTTCATTGCTGTGATCTTTGAGACATTTGCAGAGGTGTTTAACCTGCATTCTGATTGCAGAATGTGTTCATCGCTGTGTTCATTGAGATCTTTGTTGGACATGTTTAACCTATGTTCTGGGTGCAGAATGTGTTCATCACTGTGATCATTGAGATGTTTTTGGAGATGTTTAACCTGCATTTTGGTTGCAGAATGTGTTCATTGCTGTGATCTTCGAGACATTTGCAGAGGTGTTTAACCTGCATTCTGATTGCAGAATGTGTTCGTCGCTGTGATCATTGAGATCTTTGTTGGACATGTTTAACCTATGTTCTGGGTGCAGAATGTGTTCGTCACTGTGATGTTTGCGACATTTGCGGAGATGTTTAACCTGTGTTCTGGTTGCAGAATGTGTTCATTGCTGTAATCATTGAGACATTTGCGGAGATCCGAGTGCAGTTCCAGCAGATGTGGGGCTCAAGGGGAGGGGCTGCCGAATCTGACGGCTCTCAGGTAACCTTGTCTTGTCTCCCTGCTTGCATGAAGTGTCTTGCAAAAACAAAGCATACCGACTCTGGGCAAAATGGAATGGAAATGATGCACAGTGTTGATGCATACAGATGATACACTGTAGCAACTTTTGGCATTGTTATTGTAATAGTCAAGAGTGTCTTTGGATGGCTGGGAGTTATGTGAAAGTGATGTTATGAGGTTTTCTTTTACTCGTCTCTTTACCCCCCTCACTTCCACTTACCACTGCCCCCATTACCCCACTCACCCTCTCTCTCACACACACACACAACACACACACACACACACACACACACACACACACACACACACACACACACACACACACACAACACACACTCACTCACTCACTCACACTCACACACATGCACACATGCCCGTGCACACACACACACACACACACACACACACACACACACACACACACACACACACACACACACACACGCATACACACACTGTCCCCAAAGTATATTTGTAATGTGTAACCTTTTTCTTTCTTTTTTTTGTTTCTTTTCAGTTTGTTGCATTTTTGGGGGTGGTGGTGGTGGTGTTTTTTTCATTTTGTTTTGGTCACTTTTGTAGTTCGGTTTTATAGTTTCTTGTTGCTTTGCCTGAAGCACTTTGTCCCTTTTGAAGGGTAAGCGTTGTGAAATTTCTGAGCTTTATGACGGATAGACTGAATAATAATGAACACTTGTTGAGCGCCTCATCATGAGACGAACCATAAGCTCTTCCCTTATTCCCACTCCTTGATTGGAAAATTACATTTTGTTGTTGTTGATGGAAAGGTTCAGTTTTGAGAGCAGCTCTGAAAGAGTTGATGAAACAAGCATGTCTGATCTTGTGCAGGAGTTTGTTCCAGGCTGTGGGACCAAGTAGTTGTATGGAAGCGTACATACCTTACTTAATAATAATAATAATAATAATACATAAATATTCTATGGTGCTATTCCCTGCTGAGCGAGTTCAATATGCTTGTTCGCATACATGCACGCAATGGATACCATTTACATTTACTAACATACTGTATACAAGCAATACGTACTTAATAAATTACTTAGCATGTAGCCCCCCCCCCAGCCCCTTAATCCTTGGTGCTTTTTGTATCACCTGGAGCTCATCGGAGCACCAGGGCCACCAGAAATACACTCTACTATTATTATTGTTGATGTGCAAACAAGTGTTGGCCAGACAATTTTGTTTTGACAAAATCCCTTTTGCACCCAGTCAACAATGACGATTATATCAGGGTGAAAGGGGGGATTTGAGTCCAACGAGGGTCAAACATGAGGATGGCACTGAGGGGGGTCAGAGGTGAGGCTGGCACCGACAGGGTGGTGGTGTCAGAGGTGAGGCTGGCACCAACAGGGGGTCAGAGTTGAGGCAGGCACCGACGGAGGGTCAGAGGTGAAACTGGCACTGACAGGGGTCAGCGGTGAGGCTGGCACCGACGGGGGTCAGAGGTGAGGCTGGCACCGACAGGGTTCAGAGGTGAGGCTGGTGTGCGTGCAGGTGATCCAGAGCGACGGGACGATGTGGCGCCTGGTGATGATGGACGAGAACAAGGCGCAGGGTCTGGCTCCGCCCATCTTCCAGTACGTGCTGCGCAGCAACTTCTTCCACACCTTCATCCTGGTGCTGGTGCTGCTGGACGGCAGCATCGCCGCCAGCCTCAGCTTCAACCACGGCAACAAGCGGCCCGAAGACAAGCTGGACGAGTTCTACTTTGCCGAGGTAGGAACTGCTGTTCTTGTAGCTGCTGGTGTAAGTGTAGGTGTCTGCGGTGTAGGTGTCTGCTGCGTAGGTGTCTGCCATGTAGGTGTCTGCCATGTAGGTGTCTGCTGTGTAGGTGTCTGCTGCATAGGTGTCTGCCATGTAGGTGTCTGCTGCATAGGTGTCTGCCATGTAGGTGTCTGCCATGTAGGTGTCTGCTGCATAGGTGTCTGCCATGTAGGTGTCTGCTGTGTAGGTGTCTGCCGTGTAGGTGTCTGCTGTGTAGGTGTCTGCCATGTAGGTGTCTGCTGCATAGGTGTCTGCCATGTAGGTGTCTGCCATGTAGGTGTCTGCTGTGTAGGTGTCTGCCATGTAGGTGTCTGCTGTGTAGGTGTCTGCCATGTAGGTGTCTGCTGCATAGGTGTCTGCCATGTAGGTGTCTGCCATGTAGGTGTCTGCTGTGTAGGTGTCTGCCATGTAGGTGTCTGCTGCATATGTTGCAGTAGGTGTCTGCTGTGTAGGTGTCTGCCATGTAGGTGTCTGCTGCGTAGGTGTCTGCCATGTAGGTGTCTCTGCGTAGGTGTCTCCCATTAGGTGTCTGCTGCGTAGGTGTCTGCCATGTAGGTGTTGCCTGCTGTGTTAGGTGTCTGCCATGTAGGTGTCTGCTGCTAGGTGTCTCCCATGTAGGTGTCTGCCATGTAGGTGTCTGCTGCGTAGGTGTCTGCCATGTAGGTGTCTGCTGCATAGGTGTCTGCTGTGTAGGTGTCTGCCATGTAGGTGTCTGCTGCGTAGGTGTCTGCCATGTAGGTGTCTGCTGTATAGGTGTCTGCTGTGTAGGTGTCTGCCATGTAGGTGTCTGCTGTGTAGGTGTCTGCTGCATAGGTGTCTGCCATGTAGGTGTCTGCTGCATAGGTGTCTGCCATGTAGGTGTCTGCTGCGTAGGTGTCTGCCATGTAGGTGTCTGCTGCGTAGGTGTCTGCCATGTAGGTGTCTGCTGCATAGGTGTCTGCTGTGTAGGTGTCTGCCATGTAGGTGTCTGCTGTGTAGGTGTCTGCCATGTAGGTGTCTGCTGTGTAGGTGTCTGCCATGTAGGTGTCTGCCATGTAGGTGTCTGCCATGTAGGTGTCTGCTGCGTAGGTGTCTGCCATGTAGGTGTCTGCTGTGTAGGTGTCTGCCATGTAGGTGTCTGCTGTGTAGGTGTCTGCCATGTAGGTGTCTGCTGTGTAGGTGTCTGCCATGTAGGTGTCTGCTGTGTAGGTGTCTGCCATGTAGGTGTCTGCTGTGTAGGTGTCTGCTGCGTAGGTGTCTGCTGCGTAGGTGTCTGCTGTGCAGGTATCTTTCTTCAGGGGTCTTTTCTTTCTGGAAGGGCAGCGCGGTAGATGGGTTTGGGATGTTTCTAGACTCCAGCATCACCGCCAGTCTCGTATGGGTGTGTAATGTAGGTCTTGCCCTGTTTAGTTTCTTGTAATTTGAGTTGCTTGTGTTCATTGGTACTGTTATTTTCTGTTTGGGGTGTCTCAGTGTGTGTGTAGTTTACATTTGAATTGTGTTCAGTGCACCAAGCTCTGTTTTTATGTTACGGGTTCATGCTTTATGAATAACTTATTATTAATATAGTAATCCATACATGTTTACTCTTATGATTTGGGTGCATTTTGTGCACCAAAGAATTTTCAGCATATGAAAATACCAAACAAACAACCAAAAAAGATCATAACACTATTTCTAGACATGTTTCGTGGTACGTTTGTTTTGCAGTCCTGGAATATATGCCCACTTCTGGGTTTTTGGTGGCACATGTGTAAGTCTCACGACCTCGCACTGTTGTGGCGCCAGTTTCTGTATGGTGCTTTGTCTTAGCACTGAATTCTCAGGCAATTTAAAATAAGGCTTGTGTTTCTGCTGCAAAGTATGAGTGTTTGATTTTTTTCTTCTGGAAGCCATGTTGAAATTGTTTTCAGATTAGTTTCACTGAGAACAAAATGAAACAGAAGAGCAATGAAAATACTCTTAACATTAAATATGTGTGTGCTGGTGTATGTATGTGGAAGAATGGGGGCAGGTGAGACGGGGAGAGAATTTGAGAATGAGACAGAGGTAAAGGCAGAGGTATTTTTTATGTATCGTTTTTATTTATTTATTTTAAATGTAGCTTCTTGAGCCGATGTGTCAAAGACAAATTTTCTTTTTTATGCATTGTATAAAAGACAGAGATAATTTTTATGTATTTACTTTATTTATTTATTTTAAATATAGCTTCTTGAGCCAATGTGTCAAAGACAAATTAAATTTTTTATGCATTGTATAAAAGACAATTTTTTTATACATATTTATTTTATTTATTTTAAATGTAGCTTCTCGAGCGATGTGTCAAAGGCAAATTTTCTCTTTTATGCATTGTATAATCTTGAATAATAAAGATTTTGGGGATTTCATTTATATGATTGATTAACTTTTTTTTTTTAAATGACAATTAAATTTTTTCAAATATATTTTACTAGCACACCTTTCCTGTCTGTGTCAGGTGGTGCTGACGGTGCTGTTTGCTCTGGAGGCGCTGTTCAAAATTTGGTGCCTGGGACTGCGTCGGTTACCTGCGGCGCTCGCTGCACGTCTTTGAGATGGTTCTGGTGGCTGGCACCAGCCTGCACATCATCCCTGTCCTCTACCGCAGCCCCATCATCTTCTTCCAGGTCAGCCTCTTTGGCCGTCCAGCCATCAGGCGCTTTGGCTGTGCAGCCATCAGGCTCTTTGGCCGTGCAGCCATCAGGCTTTTTGGCCATCAAGCCATCAGGCTCTTTGGCCGTGCAGCCATCAGTGCAGCCATCTGGCTCTTTGGCCGTCCAGCCATCAGGCTCTTTGGCTGTCCAGCCATCAGGTTTTTGGCTGTCCAGCCATCTGGCTCGTTGGCTGTCCAGCCATCAGGCTCTTTGGCTCTCCAGCCATCAGGTTCTTTGGCTGTCCAGCCATCAGGCTCTTTGGCGTCCAGCCATCAGGCTCTTTGGCTGTCAGCCATCAGGTTCTTTGGCCGTCAGCCATCAGGTTTTTGGCTGCGCCATCGGCTTTTGGCTGTCCAGCCATCAGGCTCTTTGGCCGTCCAGCCATCAGGCTCTTTGGCTGTGCAGCCATCAGGTTCTTTCACCATGCAGCCATCAGGCTTTTTGGCTGTCCAGCTATCAGGCTGTTTGGCCGACCAGCCATCAGGCTCTTTGGCTGTCCAGCCATCAGGCTCTTTGGCTGTCTGGCCATCAGGCTTTTTGGCTGTCCAGCTATCAGGCTCTTTGGCCTGTCCAGCCATCAGGTTTTGGGCTGTCCGGCCATCTGGCTCTTTGGCCGTCCAGCCATCAGGCTGTTTGGCCATCCAGCCATCAGGCTTTTTGGCCATCCAGCCACTCCTCCTCCTCCAGCCAACTCCGCCACACATGCACCCAGCCACTTTGCTACCCCACTCTCATCCCAGCCCTTCTGCATCCATCCTCTTTGGCTGCAGCTTCACTCTTTGCCCCACCATCAGTTTTGGCTTCCACCATCCTCTTTGGCTGTCCACCCAATCTGGCTCATCCTCCAGCCATCCCCGTCCCCATCCGTTTTTGCAGTCCCTTCCATCTGCTCTTTGCAAGTGTCCCCATCTGCTCTTTCCCCCTACCATCAGGCTCAAGCCCCACCCATCAGCTTCCGCCATCTGGCTCTTTGGCTGTCCAGCCATCTGGCTCTTTGGCCGTCCAGCCACCAGGCTCTTTGGCCATCCAGCCATCAGGTTTTTGGCTGTCCAGCCATCTGGCTCTTTGGCTGTCCAGCCATCTGGCTCTTTGGCCGTCCAGCCATCAGGCTCTTTGGCTGTCCAGCCATCTGGCTCTTTGGCCGTCCAGCCATCAGGCTTTTTGGCCATCCAGCCATCAGGCTCTTTGGCCGTCCAGCCATCAGGCTCTTTGGCTGTGCAGCCATCAAGCTCTTTGGCCGTCCAGCCATCAGGCTCTTTGGCCGTGCAGCCATCAGGCTTTTTGGCTGTCCAGCTATCAGGCTCTTTGGCTGTCCATCCATCTGGCTCTTTGGCCGTCCAGCCATCAGGCTCTTTGGCTGTCCAGCCATCAGGTTTTTGGCTGTCCAGCCATCTGGCTCGTTGGCTGTCCAGCCATCTGGCTCTTTGGCCATCCAGCCATTCCTCCTCCTCCAGCCAACTCCGCCACGCATACACCCAGCCAACTCCACCCCAACACCATCCCACCCTTCTGCATACATCCTCTTCCAGGTGGCTTTCCACTCTCCCCAACCCCCCCTTCCAATCCTACCTGCACCCAACCCAACCCCGACCCCGTCCCCATCCCTATGCAGTCCCTTCATTCTCTTTCAAGTGCCCCCACCCCTCCATCTTCCCACCCTACTCACACCCGACCCCACCCCAGCACCATCCCCATCTTTTCGTAGTCCCTTTGTCCTCTTCCAGGTAGCTCCCTCCCACCACCCACCTGCATGCCAGCCCCCCTGCCACCCTGCCCCCACCTCCCCACCCCACCCCCCTGCCCTCTGCATGCCCCCCCCCACCCTCCTCTCCTTTTCCACATGCCCAACCCCACCTGCATGCCCTCCCCCACACCCCCACCCCCACCTATCATGAGGGGTTCTGTGTTTGACAAGGCTGATCAGTGAATGGTAAATGTCTGCTGTATTTGACAAGGTTGACCAGTGACTGGTTCCTATGTGTGTTACTGTGGTGACAGGCTCTGTGCTGATCAGTGAATGGTTAACATGCGCATTATTGTGGCGACAGGTCCTGTGTTCGGTGTTAACATGTGCATTATTGTGGTGGCCAGTCCTGTGTTTGGTGTTAACGTGGGCATTATTGTGGTGGCAGGTCCTGTGTTCGGTGTTAACATGCGCATTATTGTGATGGCCAGTCCTGTGTTTGGTGCTAACGTGGGCAATATTGCGGTGACAGGTCCTGCGTTTGGTGTTAACGTGTGCGTTATTGTGGTGACAGGTCCTGCGTTTGGTGTTAACGTGGGCGTTATTGTGGTGACAGGTCCTGCGTTTGGTGTTAACGTGTGCGTTATTGTGGTGACAGGTCCTGCATTTGGTGTTAACATGTGCGTTATTGTGGTGACAGGTCCTGCGTTTGGTGTTAACGTGTGCGTTATTGTGGTGACAGGTCCTGCATTTGGTGTTAACGTGTGCGTTATTGTGGTGACAGGTCCTTCGTTTGGTGTTAACGTGGGCGTTATTGTGGTGGCAGGTCCTGTGTTTGGTGTTAACATGTGCGTTATTGTGGTGACAGGTCCTGCGTTTGGTGTTAACATGTGCGTTATTGTGGTGACAGGTCCTGCGTTTGGTGTTAACGTGTGCATTATTGTGGTGACAGGTCCTGCGTTTGGTGAGGCTGATCAAGGTGTCGCCAATGCTGGAGGGGTTCTGCTACAAGGTGAGTGCACTATCTGTTTCCCTGTTTGTTCCTGTCATGCCCACATACGTGGACTTTGATGGGGGGGGTAAGGTGAGTTGTGTTGTGTTCTTTGACATCAGTGCTGCTTTGCAGTGTGGCACAAAGAAGGTTTAAACATGTGTCTGACCAAGGCAACCAAGACAGTGACATTCTTGCCAGGGTCTTTTGGGCTTTAATAATAATTAAAGTATTAGGGGTTCTGCTACGAGGTGAGCGTGCAACCTGTTCTCCCTGGTTGTTCATGTCATGCCCACATACATGGACTTTGATGGGGGGAGGGGGTGGGGTGGGGGGGGGTTATTAAGGTGAGCTCTGTTGTGTTCTCTGAAATCAGTGCTGCTTTGCAGTGTGGCACAAAAGAAGGTTTAAACACGTCTGACCAAGGCAACCGAGACAGTGACATTCTTGCCAGGATCTTTTGGACTTTAATAATGATTAAAGTATTCATAAAGCTCCAAGATCCAACAGTGTGTTGATATATTTTGGGCTTCCGAGAAGCTGGGTAGCCTGATTCTGTTTACTGTATGCCAGTTGTAATGTTAGCTGGAACTGTAACAAACAAAATCTAACTGTGTGTCGACATATTTTGGGCTTCCAAGAAACTGGGTAGCCTGATTCTGTTCACCACATGCCTGTTATAATTATTCAGGTACAGTTTTTTGTAGTGAAATAATAAGCATTAAAGTATTTATAAAGTGCACAATTTGTCTGTAAAGACTATTCTAAGCGCATACACATGCACGTGTGCACACTCACTCACACACACATCACACACACACACACACACACACACACACACACACACACACACCACATCACACACACACACACACACACACACACACACACACACACACACACACACACACACACACACACACACACACACACACACACACACACACACACACACACACAAAATCAACAAATCCAGCAATATGTTCACTGGTTAATGCACCACCCCAGAAGCTGGGTAGCCTGATCCTGTTTACCATATGCCTGTTGTAATCATTCATGCACAGGTGCTTGTAACAATGCAACCCAACATTGTGATGACAGATATTTGGCTGTAATCATTCATGCACAGGTACTTGTAACAATGCATCCCTAACATTGTGATGACAGATATTTGGGCCTCCCAAGAAGCTGGGTAGCCTGATCCTGTTCACCATGTGCCTGTTGTAGTCATTCATGCACAGGTACTTGTAACAATGCAACCTAACATTGTGATGACAGATATTTGGGCCTCCCAAGAAGCTGGGTAGCCTGATCCTGTTCACCATGTGCCTGTTGTAGTCATTCATGCACAGGTACTTGTAACAATGCAACCTAACATTGTGATGACAGATATTTGGGCCTCCCAAGAAGCTGGGTAGCCTGATCCTGTTCACCATGTGCCTGTTGGTCATCGCCTCCAGCATCTCCCTGCAGCTCTTCTGCTTCATCGAAGGATTTGACAAGTTTGCCACCTTCCCCCAGGTGTGTTCTAAGCCATTCTGAGGGTTGATTAACTTCTGAGTTACTTGAAATGTTCAGTGTATAGTTGTTACCTAGACGTAGTTGTTGTCACTGTAGGAGAAGGTAGCGTGTTGTGTGTGTGATGGAGATGGAAGGGAAAATGTGAACCGAAGCATCTTCGTCACCCAGTGGGTGTAGTCACCAGTGACTCACCTGTCCCCAGAGCCTTAATTTTGTCGTGTTTTTTTGCTTAGTTTTTTTTTCTTCTGCCCAGGTGTTAGTTTGGCAACAGCTAAAATTGACTCACATTCCAGCACACAGGCTTGCGTGCGTGCACTTGTTCGTATGTATGTGTTCACTTTGGTACACAAGGCAACAGAGCAAATGATGTGTTGTTCAAGACAACCTTTGCAAAGACTGAAAAACAGTAAAAGACCATAAAATGATGTGTTGTTCAAGACAAGCTGTGTAAAAGACTGAAAGGTTTTGCTTCCTCCCTAAAATGTGAACCATATTTTTTGGACCGCAAAGCATTGCTGATGATAAAGTATGCTTCCAAATTTGTAGCCTCGTTGATGCTAGATATTCAGTGCCCAGTTGGCTGTGAAGGTCGTCCTCTCAGGACAAAACACAAGTCATGAAGTCATAAGTAAAGGTCTGATTGTCTGATTACATTACATTCACTTTATGTTTTAAGAAGACTGGAATACAACGATGTAAAAAAGTCATCATATCGTGTGTTTGCATGTTAAATAATGATCAAAGTAAGGCAAATACAAATCATGCACTTGCATCTTAAATAATTATCAAAGTAAAGCAAATGCAAATCATGCACTTGCATCTTAAATAATGATCACAGTAAGGCAAATGCAGATCATGTGTTTGCATCTTAAATAATATCAGAGTAAAGCAAATACAAATCATGCACTTGCCTCTTAAATAATGATCACAGTAAGGCAAATGCAAATCATGTGCTTGCATTTTAAATAATGATCAAAGTAAGGCAAATGCAAATCATGTGCTTGCATCTTAAATAATGATCACAGTAAAGCAAATACAAATCATGCGCTTGCACCTTAAATAATGATCACAGTAAAGCAAATGCAAATCATGCACTTACATCTTAAATAATGATCACAGTAAAGCAAATGCAAATCATGCACTTGCCTCTTAAATAATGATCACAGTAAAGCAAAACTTGACAGAGATGTGCAAACCACAAGCAGCTTCCTTCACTTCACCAGAGTCAAACAGCTCCAGAAGTAGCGTTCTTTGGACATCACCTTTAACATAATGAAGCTCTGACAGCTCCAGTGATAGTTAAAGTCACATGCCTTGCATGCACCTGTTCTGTTCATGACCCGGCCAGGGCAGTTTCAGTGATGTTTAACCCAGACAGTTGGAGCGTCTGAACACACACAAAAGTGACCTTTTTGTAGTGCTGGTGGTGGTGGTGGTTGCTGCAGGTGATAGAGTTTATGTCGAAGCAATTCTTGTCTGGTGATTGGACTTGGATCAGCAAGGCAGAAACAGAGACTGTTGACAGCATTTTGATTTCACCTCCACTGCTAGTCTTCCACAGGTTTGGTAAACACTGCAGTAGGCAGACAGCATGATTATTATAGCATCCATTCCAAATTCTGTATTTCTGATTGTGGATCAGTTCTGTTGGTTGAAGAAGTAAGTTTGCCAACCAAGGCAGGCTCTGTGATTTGTGTTTCTTCATGAGCGTAAAAAAATGCACGCATCCCAAAATTTAGATATACAGTGCTACAGGGCACCGAGTTTAGAGTTGAAGAGAAAAGTGCTGACTTTTACTCTGAAAAGGGTCTGCTTCTGTTGCTGTGCTGCAATCAATTCTTTCTAACAAATTGTAATTTTTCCCTGATCATCCTTCCACAGACTTCTTACACACTGAATTGAACCCATATGACCTGACCTGTTTGGGTAATTTTGGTGTTTTTTGTTTGTTTGTTTTTCATTTACTTTCTGTGTTCTTCTTTTTGCAATTTGAACAATTGAACTGACAATTCCAATTCGTTTTGTGTTTGTTGTTTTTTACAGCAAACTGCACAGTGATTTCTTTGTGTGTGGATGTTTTCAGCCTTCATAAGCTGGGCAATATTTAATCTTTTCTTTGCCATCATTAACATTTTGGTTGCTTTATATATATATATATCTAAAGCTTCACTTTTTAGATTCTTGAATCAATGTTGAAACTTTGGAGAACTTCAGTGGAACATCTTTTGGTGTCATTTGCTTTGTTTTTCTGTTTGTTAAGGTGCGCCAAGTGTTTTTTTCTTTGAAATGATTGTTGATTTATAGTGCATATTAAAAAAAAAAAGATTTACCCCAAATGTTGGAAGATTCTTTGAAGCAAAATTGTAATGGTGATACAGATGAGATTAGATTTACCAACAACAACTCTCATTCAACCTTCTGTGGGAAAACATTTGGCTGTATGAAGCTGATAAAAAAGAAAAGAAAAAGGTTGACATTTGGTGTATGTAGTTGAATAGAGTAAACCTTATGATAATAATAATAATGGATACTTAGAGTGCCTAACCTGCACAGGCCCTTCGTGCTTAGACATTCTTATGTCCCAGAGAATCATTGACACAGAGCAAGAGTACTTGCTCTCCAAAGCCAAAGTTACAACAGGCACAAGTGCTCTTGCTCAGTTGTAAATACTTTACAGCTATTTTTGCCCTGCACAAGTGCTCTTGCTCAGTTGTAAATTTTTTACAGACATTTTTGTCCAGCACAAGTGCTCTTGCTCAGTTGTAAATTTTTTACAGCTATTTTTGTCCTGCACAAGTGCTCTTGCTCAGTTTTAAATTTTTTACAGCAACTTTTATCCTGCACAAGTGCTCTTGCTCAGTTGTAAATATTTTACAGAGACTTTCACCCTGCACAAGTGCTCTTGCTTAGCTGTAAAATTTTTACAGTGACTTTTTCCCTGCACAAGTGCTCTTGCTCAGGTGTCATTTTTTTACAGCGACTTTTGTCCTGCACAAGTGCTTTTGCTCAGTTGTAACTTTTTTACAGCGACTTTTATCCTGCACAAGTGCTCTTGCTTAGTTGTAAATGTTTTACAGCTACTCTTGCTAGGGCTCTTGTGCTGTTGCAGGTCACTTTAAAATGTCTAGCCATGTGATATGGAGATGTGTAACACTGAGGTTTGCCGATCTTAGGGATGACTGGTCAGCCACAGCAGCTGGCATCGCTTGGCGTCAGATTTTTCTTCTTCACTGCGGCAGCCGATTTCATCGAATTAACGTGAAATGTCTGCTGCGTCTGATGGGGTTGCATGTGCGAGCGAAGAGGGAACTTAGTGAAAATGCTGCTTAGAGGAGAGACCGGAACGACTCCAAGGAAGGCACTGCGACAGTCTCCTCTTGCAGGCCGATGCTCCAGTCAGCAGCACTTTTTTTGTTTTTGTTTTTGTTTTGGTAGGGTGGGATGTGAGAAGACACTTGTCATTATAGTCTCCAATTTGACCCCCCCCCACCCCCCATCCCCCACCCCCGCCCCTGCCTCTGATCCCACACCCCACTCCCAGGCCCTGATGTCCATGTTTCAGGTTTTGACGCAGGAAGGCTGGGTGGAAGTGCACACTGATTTAATGGACTCCGTTTCGCTCGTACCCCAAATTATTGTGGCCATCTATTTCTATCTCTTCCATTTCATTGTCAATGGGGTGAGTGCGTCGCCGGGGGGAAGTGTCCGTCCCACTGCCACTTTGTCGTGGGACTGTCTCCCCCCACTCCCCCCTCCCTCCCCCCCACCCCTAGTGCTGTGCATGCTGGTCTTGACTAACCTGCACGTTTCTCTCGGCGCTGCCAGTTCCTGAGCTTCGGCCGATGCAAGGCCCCTCACTCAAGCCTTGCTTTCTGGCACCCTTCCTCCAATCTCTGCCGTAAGTGGTTATGCTGTGGAGGGAGCACTGCTTAGCTCTGCGCGCCTGTCTCCAAAAATTGCCCCTGAAGTCTCAGGTTGTGGGTACCTTCCTCGAAATGCGTGAAAAGCTGGGGTACTAAGACTGTGGAGGCAACACGGCGTTGAAGCATAGTTCTGTCTCGATTCAAAGTATTTTGGTTTTACTTGTGCTGGCGCAAGCATTGTGAGTGGTTATGAGAGAAACGCGGCCTGATACAATCTGAATTTTCTGGGTGGTTAGAAATATACTCCTGTTTGAGCACCAATAAAATTAATGTCGGCTGACAGTTTGCAAAGACCTATAGCCTAACCAGTTATGGCATTATGGTGTAACCCGCTATGGCAATATAGCGTAACCAATTATGGCAGTGGTTGGAGAAAGGATGTCGTATACCAATGCTTGAGGTTTGGTTAGCCCCCCTCCCCTTTCTTTGACTCTCTTGCTCCCTCCTCTGTGCGGACTCTCAGACCGTCTTTGTGGCTTGGCTGACTGTAGCTAACGCTAGCCGAGCTGATGCGGAACATACTTATTGGAATGTTGCATGAGCTTGCACAGTTCTTGCGTAGCCTTCGCCTTCCACCTTGCTCTGTTACCTTCTTCAGTGGTATGGCCTCTCTCAAGAATTGGACCATTTTGTTACAATGAAGTGGGGGGTGGGGGGGGTCTGTACCGTGGAGAGAGAAAGTGTGTCTCTTAGAAGTTCTACGTGTAGGTTTAAAAATGGGTGTGAGGGGTGAGGGGTGGGGGGTTGACTAGATGGGGACGAGGGGTGGGGGCTTTGCAGTTTACTACTATGTGAACAGAGAAGACAAGGACTTTGTGTTAAACACCCAGTCAAGCATAAAGCCAAAAGCTCTCATCAAGGCTGATAAAAACTTTACCAGATCACAAACGTTTGGCTCACCATTCATGAAACAGTTCATGAGAGGTGGAGTGGAAAATGAAGTTGAAGGAGCTGGAAATTGTGGAGCCTGAGGCCACAAACCCCACTTAACCCTTTGCTGCAACTTGTAGATCCCATGAATTGTCAGCGTTGTCAAAAATGGTGACACAGCAGCCATGACTGTAGACGTATATTAGTGTACTCCAAAGCTTGACCTAACCTAATGCCCCCCCCTGTGTTGGTCTTGCTTTAATTGTGGGTAGGCAGTGCGTCCCTGTCGGTAGCACCTAAGCAGACCTGCTCAATCTAATCCTTAAGTCTTGAATTCTGAACTGACATCATTTAGTCTGGAACAGATTGAGGCCTAGAGTGCTTGCGTTGAATCGACAAATCAACAGGAATTGTGTAGAATCGACAAATTGACAGGAATCATGTAGAACTGGCAAATCAACAGGAATCGTGTAAAATTGACAAACTGACAAGGATCATGTAGAATCGACGAATTGACGGGAATCGTGTACAATCAATAAATCAACAGGAATCATGTAGAACTGGCAAATCAACAGGAATCGTGTAAAACTGACAAATTGACAAGGATCATGTAGAATCGACGAATTGACGGGAATCGTGTACAATCAATAAATCAACAGGAATCATGTAGAACTGGCAAATCAACAGGAATCGTGTAAAACTGACAAATTGACAAGGATCATGTAGAATCAACGAATTGACAGGAATCGTGTACAATCAATAAATCAACAGGAATCATGTAGAACTGGCAAATCAACAGGAATCGTGTAAAACTGACAAATTGACAAGGATCATGTAGAATCGACGAATTGACGGGAATCGTGTACAATCAATAAATCAACAGGAATCATGTAGAACTGGCAAATCAACAGGAATCGTGTAAAACTGACAAATTGACAAGGATCATGTAGAATCGACGAATTGACGGGAATCGTGTACAATCAATAAATCAACAGGAATCATGTAGAATCAACAGACAGAGGGAGTTAATTAGCACATCACATGAACACAGCAACAGAGACCAGAATTACCTGCAGTAACTGTCACCTGGCGTGCAAGTGAGTATGAGGGACATAAACTCCACCAAAGGTGTCAGTTGTATGCCCTTTTTTGGGGTATCTTTTAAGTCTTGGAATCTTGGCAGTATCCACTTCTAGCCCTGTGAGTTTGCAGTCCTCAAATGGTATGAGAATGCGTGCGCATGCGTGTGTGTCTGTGTGTATGTGTGTGTGTGTGTGTCTGTGTCTGTGTGTATGTGCATTGGCATAGTATGGAATTAACTAATATGTGGGCACGTATGCCAGTGTAGTGCACACTTCAAGTTTATTCCACACACACACACACACACACACACACACACACACACACAAACAAACAAACAAACACACATTCTCATACCATTTCAGGACTGTGAACCAATGGGGCTAAAAGTGGATACTGCCAAAATCTTAACTGCAACACCCTAGCCTTTGGTTCTGAACTGACATCACCTAACTGGCACCTCCTTATCAATGGTATAGAGCACTGCATATACTTCAGTGTAGGCGGTAATGGATTGAGGGGCTTAGCGCCAGGTGAAGTCAGGGTGAGATCAAGTTTTGGTTGAGTGTTGCTTTACGTCCCCATAAACCATAGGCTTATTAGGGACGGGAGCCCAGGACGGCCACCTCGACTTTCACACAACTCCTGAGCTCTGTGAATTTTTTTAAAATATTTTGTTTTTATAGTCCTGCTGAGTCCAGATTTGTGCAGACTCCTCAGTGTGGGTCTTGTTTTCGTGTGCATGGCACACTGCTTGAAGATCCCTGGGCACGCAGAGGATTCCATGTCCATCTCATTTGGCAGTATTGTGTGTGTGTGTGTGTGTGTGTGTGTGTGTGTGTGACTCTGTGTGTGTGTGTGTGTGTGTGACTCTGTGTGTGTGTGTGTGTGTGTTTGCATGTGTGACTGTGTGTGTGTGTGTGTCACTGTGTGTGTGTGTCACTGTGTGTGTGTGTGTATGTGTGTGTGTTTGCATGTGTGACTGTGTGTGTGTGTGTTTGCATGTGTGACTGTGTGTGTATGTGTGTGTGTGTGTGTGTGTGTGTGTGTGTGTGTGTGTGTGTGTGTGTGTGTGTGTGTGACTGTGTGTGTGTGTGTGTGTGTGTGTGACTCTGTGTGTGTGTGACTGTGTTTGTGTGTGACAGTGTATGTATGTGTGTGACTGTGTGTGTGTGGTGACAGTGTGTGTGTGTGACTGTGTGTGTGTGTGTCTGTGTGTGTGTGTGTGTGTGTGTGTGTGTGTGTGACTGTGTGTGTGTGTGTGAACTGGGAATTTTCTGAGACAAAGAGTGGACAGAGTGTTGGCAGTGGGCTCAGTGTCTGGTTATTTTGGACAGGGAAGGAACATACAGGTATCTCCGAGAAAGAAAATGTAAAAAGCCACAGATCAGTTCACACAATCAGTATCGCAGACATGAAGCTCTTTTTGTCCCCTCAGCTCAAAAACACAACTTGTTATTTTGCAGCTTAACATTTGCATGGAAACAAATCGTATGCATGGACATTTAGCCTGCATTGCTTCTAAGTTACTTCTCTTCTGATGTACATGCAACCTTCTTATATTAGCATCGGATGTAGAGGTAAGATAGATTAACATTTGGTGTAGATCTAACAAAACGAATGCCATGTGCATCTGAAAACTCTGTCTGCTTTTCCCCCATCTCTCTGTTTCTAACTTCTCTGTTTTTTCAGGTCTCCTGACGCCTCGGATGGTGCAACCAGCTGACTGTTTCTCCATTTATTCTTCGTGGAAGTGTGTTCCGTGTGACTTTCCATTTCATTTTTCACAAACCCGAACTTGCAGTTTTTTCTTTCACAGCTTCTGTGCCTGTTTTTGCAGTTTTTAGCAGAAAAAAGAAAAGAAAAAAAGAATATGCACTGCCACTTGAATGGTTTGGTTTTAGTGTGCCGAGGGTTGGGGGAAGCTGCAGTCACGAACACATTTTCATGATCACTTTTTTGAGAATGATCTTTTTTGATGATTGACACACACACTTATTGCCTTGTTCTGTTTTTTTTCTTTCTGTCCCCCCTTTGCACTGCACATGGACCCTTCCAGGCTTTCATGTCCATGTTTCAAATCCTAACCCAGAAGGGGTGGATCGAAGTAATGCACGTTACAATGTATCAAACGGGAGAGAAGGTGGCCCCGTGCGTCGCCATCTATTTTATTTTCTACCACCTTGTTGTCACGCTGGTGAGTTGTCGGAACGCGGCTCCACCGTTCACAGGTAGCTGGTGGAGCCCGGAACAAGGGGGCAGGGTTTGAGCCCTCTTGTTGCCATGGAGAAGACGCAGAGGAGAGGTTTTCGTTCTGCCCTGTTTGTGGATGCATACGCAGGCTTCCGGAGCTTTGGCTCCCGCTCGGCCTTACTTGGAAACCAAGGACCATAACTCTTTGGTGACAACCAAGAGCAACTCGCGCACACTTGCAAACGCCACTTTGGGCCGGAGGTGTCATTTAAACGAATGCTTGCCCCTTCTCCTTTTTAAATATTTTTTTCTTGCATCAATTTGCCAACGTTTGCCTTCTGGTTTTGCGTCAGTTTTAGTGTGCGCAAGTTGCTCATGACTGCATGTGCTCGCATTAACCCTCCGCGTCCACAGACAGCGCATTTTGAGGGCTTCCCTCCTCTGCCGGTCTCCTGGCTGTCGGTGTATTTGTATCATACTTCCATATTGGTGTTGTGAGGATGGCTTACATTACTGTACATCATTTAGAGAAGGTTTTTCTTTTTTTGGTGTGTGGTTTTTCACTAGATGCCAGAGCATAATACGTGCTGTTTTGTACATATGTATATATATATATCTTCATGGCGTATGTTGTACTGAGAAAAATGACAACCCCCCATGGCTTTTTCTTAGCGTGGTGTCGTCGCTTCTCCAAATTTTTCTCCTTTTCACTTGAGTGTGTTTGTTGGTAATTTGTAGAGGGAGGAGACAGCTCAAATGCACTGTGAGGTCAGTCGGAAACTGTTCACAGGTGAACACCACCCACACATTCCACGGTATGCACGCATTCGTTATTCAAGGCTTGAGTGTGCGGTGGAAGATTTGCGCACTGTTGCAAAATATTTGTACACTAGATGCACCATGTCTGAAACGTGTAGTGTGATGGGTGTAAATTTACTGAGTCACAGTCTTAGACGCACATGCACACACACGCACATGCACACATAAATATACAAATATGTGTATGCACACACACACACACACACACACACACACACACACACACATACACATGCACATACACACACACACATACACAAACACGTGCACAAACACACACACACACACGCACACACATACACAGATTTACCTTCCCCTTTTTTCATGCTCTCATCTCTGATATCTCTCTCTCTCTCTCCCCCTCCCTCCCTCCCTCCCTCCCTCTCTCTCTCTCTCTGTATGCCAGAAACAGAAGTACATTTTTTTTAAATTAGTATGTCCAAAGTATACAGCCTTGAGAGATGAACTTATTACACCAAAGTACCATAGACAACCATCCATGTTTAAATTTTCCTTATTATTAGCTAGCACGAACACACCCATCACAGAGAAATTATCCACCTTCGTTTTTAAAGCTTTAAATACTGGAAAACTGAGTTTAAGTCTGTCATTGGATCCATGAGAATTCAAATTGCCTGAATGTTCACTCCTGTTATAATGGGCTGGAGGCCTGACAATAAAATAATCTTGTCTTGTCTCTCTCTCTCTCTCCCTCTCTCTCTCTCTCTCTCTCTCTCTCTCTCTCTCTCTCTCTCTCTCTCTCTCTCTCTCTCTCTCTCCCCCTCTGTCTCCCTCCCTCCCCCTCTCTCTCTCTCTCTCTTTCTCTCTCTCTTTTTGTTACTCAGTCTCTAGTTTTCTCTGTCTTCCCCACCCCCACCCCTTCCCTTCACTTTTGTTGTTGTTGTCATGCTGTCAATAGTCTCATCTCCAATTTCTCTCTCTTACTCTGTTTTTGTTTGTTTCTTTCTTTCTCTGTCTCTAGCTTTCTCTGTCACTCTCCCTCCATCCCCATCCACCCTCCATCAGTCACTCTCACTTTCTTTAGCATGGCTGTGATCGGTGGCTAGTTTTGTCTTTTGTTTTGACTAGTTCGAGTTACAAGTATCGTTGCACTGTGTGGACTGGACCGGTGTACTCCCTAGTTCACAGATGTATTTGAGCGTCTCTGAGACCGAGTGTTTAAGCATGTGACCAGCCAGGTTGTAGGAACATGGGAGTTTTCACTTTGCGCATTTATTGCTGAGAGGTGCCGTGCACACACACACACACGCACACACACACACACACACACACACACACACACACACACACACACACACACACACACACACACACACACACACACACACACACACACACACACACACACACACACACACACACACACACAACCACACACACACACACACACGCACACACACACACACACACACACATGCACACACACACACACACACACACACACGCACGCACACACACACACACGCACACACACACACACACACACACATGCACGCATGCACATACACACACATGCACACACGCGCACACACACACACTTTTTTTTTTAATCACAGGTGAACGTTTGCTGATATAATTTTTTAAGAGTGTTAAGAGTGTATACTTATTTATTTGATTTTTTTTTTAGTTTTTTTTTTTAGATTATGATTATTTTATATCCTTTTTTCTTCTTTTTTTGCGCTACAAATATTGATATGACTGTTGGTTTCTGCTTACTGGGCGTATTTATTTTTGTCTGATCCTGTCGGTCTCATTTTCAAACTGATCAGTTTTGCAGCAGTTTATCTCTGTGTGTGTGTGTGTGTGTGTGTGCGTGCGTGCGTGTGTGCGCACGCATGCGTGTGTGTGTGTGCATTACTCAGAACCTTGGCTGACACATGATTATTATTTAGACATAGGCTGGCAGACAGACAGATATCTTTTTTGCTCCTAGTCCTAGTTTTAGTTCTGAACCACTTTTGCTTGCTGTCATTAGGATGATGATTTGTGTGCTACTGTGCATGCAGTCTTTTGTAATGGTCTTGCTCTTAGCAGTCTTGAACGAAGAAGAGTGCAGTTTTGCATATACAGATTATCATCATGTACATTCTGAAAGTGCTTTGATTGACTGATTGATTGAGAGAGAGAAAACTCAAACTTTCCTTTCCAAGAGAGAGAGAATGATTAAGCTGTATTTGTCAAGGATAAATGATTATATAGACTTAAGTCTTGTGATATCCAGCCCTGATTCAACAGGGATTAATGCTAAGGATATTGTAACCGTACACATATGAATAAAGGGAAAAAGATGAAGAGAAAAAATGCATTAAGTCAGCATACAGTTTGACATTTGTAGACTGATTCACATGTTCACAAAAAAGAGATGATGAAAGGGAAAAATATCTATGTATATCAGTGTCGATTCTCTCTTATCAGTGCTGAGCATATTTGCTTGAAATTGTTATCGCTGATATTCATGCTTTTTATGTGATTGTTCTAAGAGGTAAAAGTTAATTTTTGTTCTTCCAACCCCACCCCCCACCCCCCTTCTCAAGTGTTGTTAAGTAAGGCCTTACCTACAAATTTGCAAAGAAAATGTTTTTTTTCTTTTCTTTTTTTCTTCTCCCATTCTTCCTGCATGCCATGTAATCAGCCATTTGTATTTTGACTGGAGATATTTGTCTGCACTTAGGCTGTAGCGTTTTCACAGAACTGATAAACTGGTTCACCCAAATATGAGAGAAATATGGAGAAGCACACACCCGCAGGATTAGCTGTGGGGGGTTGTACCTAGCAGGCCAGATAGTCCATCCGTCTTTTGAGTTTTGATGTGTTGGTTTGTACGCCAGTGTATTTTCTTGAATTTAACTGTTTCAGAACTTTCTTGTCTTTTTTTTTTTTTTTTTTGGCGGTGGTGGTGTTTTGTGCATTATGTACCACATTT
>JABMCL010000526.1:285000-317500 GCA_018857735.1 Alviniconcha marisindica
TCAGCGTGTCTCTCATCAGAATGACTGGGATATTTTTATGTGCTGCTGCGATAACACAGGGGGGCGGAACGGATGCCAAAATGGGAATCAGCACAGAAAGTTGACTCTGGTGAAGGAAATTCTCCTGCTGGGAATCGAACCTGCGAACTTCCGATCCGGAATTGTGCGCTCTCCCATCAAGCTGTCCCAGGCCCCACTTGTTCAACCTCTTGTAGCCAAACGTCTTTGGGTGCAGAATTACAACCATTGTCTTTACTTCAATATTTTTAGGCTCATAAAATTATGAAGAATTAGAATTGTGAAGGTTTTTTGTTTGTCAGTGGAATCACTCTTCCCATTTGTCTATCTGTCCTTTTGTCTGTGTGTCCTTCTGTCCTCTGTCTGTCTTTTTGTCCTCTGTCCTATCCTCTGTCTGTCCTCTGTCTTTACTGACCTGTCCTCTGTCCTTCTGTCTGTCCTGTCCTCTGTCTGTCCTTCTGTCTGACCTGTCTGACCTGTCCTCTGTCCTTCTGTCTGTCCTATGTCCTATCATCTGACCTTCTGTCTGACCTGTCCTCTGTCCTTCTGTCTGTCCTATGTCCTATCCTCTGTCCTCTGTCTTTACTGACCTGTCCTCTGTCCTTCTGTCTGTCCTGTCCTCTGTCCTATCCACTGTCTGTCCTCTGTCTTTACTGTCCTCTGTCCTCTCTGTCCTATCCTCTGTCTGTCCTCTGTCTTTACTGACCTGTCCTCTGTCCTTCTGTCTGTCCTCTGTCTTTGCTGTCCTCTGTCCTTCTCTCTGTCCTGTCCTCTGTCCTATCCTCTGTCTGTCCTCTGTCTTTACTGACCTGTCCTCTGTCCTTCTGTCTTTCTTGTCTTCTGTCCTTCTGTCCTTCTGTCTTTCTGCCTGTCCTCTGTTCTGTCACCTGTCTGTCCTTCTGTCCTCTGTCTTTACTGTCCTTCTGTCCTGTGTCCAGGCATTACCTGAAGGTATCTCCTGAACTGCTCAACTTCTTGTAACCAAACTTGGTATGATGGTGCATTCTCCTGAACGAGAGTGTCATACAAAAAACTGAGATGCTATCTTCTTCCTTTTTTCTGCAGGAACCAGATAGAAGTGGACTTGCGGGAAAACCACCCATTCTTTGACACGCCGCTGTTCCTGGTGGGCCGCGAGAGCAAGCTGCGCAAGGTTTGCGCCATGATCGTCAACGCCAAGTACAACTACGTTCTGCGTGACCCCATCACGGGCAAAGAAATCAAGTCCAAGTACAAGCAGTTCCAGTGAGTGGAAGAGCTTGCGGCCTTACGAGTGTGCATTAGGGCCGTCTGGGTGGGTGGCACTGCGCTGCGGCTGCTTGATTGCCCAGAGGAAGGGGGCAGCCCAGATTTGATGTACCTTATATTTGCTTGCATGCCAGGTGAGAGTTACTGTAGGTGATTCAGGCCTTTGTTGCTGAGTTCATGCGACCAACATCTTGTGAGTGCTAACCAGAACCCTTTTGTTTGTTGATGCATGGTCCGACCTGTTTGGTCTTGTCATTGCTCAGACTGGAGACTTAGAGTTAGGTGATGGTCATTTCTAAAGACTTAGATGATGGTCGTAGACTTAGGTGATGGTTCTTTCTAAAGACTTAGACTTAGATGATGGTCTGAGACTTAGGTGATGGTAAGACTTAGATGATGGTCTAAGACTTAGGTGATGGTTCTTTCGAAAGACTTAGACTTAGATGATGGTCTCAGACTTAGGTGATGGTAATTTCTAAAGACTTAGGTGTTGGTCGTAGACTTAGGTTACAGATAGATAGACTTACAGAGAAAGCATTATTCCAGGTAATTTTGGGTTTGCTATAACTAAGTATTAGTGTATGCGGATTGAGAAAAAGGGGGTGTATGTCTAAGAGTGTGTATGTGCGTGTGGTTCATGATTTAGAATTATTATGTTCTTCATTGTGCAATCGAACGACAGCTTTAATTTCCCACTGGGATTAATAAAGTATATTGTTAGGTGATGGTTATTTCTGAAGACTTAGACTTACATGATGATCATAGATTTAGGTGATGGTTATTTCTGAAGACTTAGACTTACATGATGATCATAGACTTAGGTGATGGTCATTTCTAAAGACTTAGGTGATGGTCATTTCTAAAGACTTAGGTGATGGTCATTTCTAAAGACTTAGACTTAGATAATAATACATACATTTTCTATAGCGCTATTCCCCACTGAGTGAGCTCAGCGTGCTTAAATGATGGTCACAGACTTAATTGATGGTCATTTCTAAAGACTTAGACCTAGGCGATGGTCACAGACATAGGGACTTAGGTAGGTGATTGTTATAGACTTGGGGACCTAGGTGATAGTCACAGACTTAGCTGATGGTCATTTCTAAAGACTTAGGCGATGGTCACAGACGTAGGGACTTAGGTAGGTGAATGTCGTAGACTTAAGAGACCTAGGTGATAGTCACAGACTTAGCTGATGGTCCTTTCTAAAGACTTAGGCGATGGTCACAGACGTAGGGACTTAGGTAGGTGATTGTCATAGACTTGGGGACCTAGGTGATAGTCACAGACTTAATTGATGGTCATTTCTAAAGACTTAGACCTAGGCGATGGTCACAGACGTAGGGACTTAGGTAGGTGATTGTTATAGACTTGGGGACCTAGGTGATAGTCACAGACTTAGCTGATGGTCATTTCTAAAGACTTAGGCGATGGTCACAGACGTAGGGACTTAGGTAGGTGGGCTGATGGTCATTTCTAAAGACTTAGGCGATGGTCACAGACGTAGGGACTTAGGTAGGTGAATGTCGTAGACTTAAGGGACCTAGGTGATAGTCACAGACTTAGCTGATGGTCATTTCTAAAGACTTAGACTTAGGCGATGGTCACAGACGTAGGGACTTAGGTAGGTAAATGTCGTAGACTTAAGGGACCTAGGTGATAGTCACAGACTTAGCTGATGGTCATTTCTAAAGACATAGACTTAGGCGATGGTCACAGACGTAGGGACTTAGGTAGGTGAATGTCGTAGACCTAAGGGACCTAGGTGATAGTCATAGATGTTGGTGATGGTCACCATTGCCAGCACGTCCAGAGGCTGACCCTCGTGTTGACTCTGTGTGTGTGTGTCTGCAGCAAACTGCTGGGTTTGGTCACCTACCTGGACTGGGTCATGATCATCATCACCATCCTGTCCTGCATCTCCATGATGCTGGAGACGCCGCGGGAGAGAATGGTGGAGAAACCTACCCTTCAGGTAGGACGCCGGCAGTCAAACTGAAGGAACGGATGCTCATTTTGAAAGAGGGGTGGTTCTTCCTCGGGGGCTCATTTGTAGGGAAATGTGTAGAAATGCATTTCAGAATAAAGAGGTGTGGTATCAAATCAGGGTGGTCTTGCATCAGACGGTTTCTCTTCAGGGTGATCTCTCATCAGGGTGGTCTTTCGCGATCAGGGTGGTCTCTCTCTCATGATCAGGGTAGTCTCTCATGACCAGGATGATCTATCTCTCATGATCAGGGTGGTCTCTCATAATCAGGGTGGTCTCTCATGATCAGGGTGGTCTCTCATGATCAGGGTGGTCTCTCATGATCAGGGTGGTCTCTCATGATCAGGGTGGTCTCTCTCTCATGATCAAGATGGTCTCTCTGTCATGATAAGGGTGCTCCCTCTCTCATGACCAGGGTGGTCTCTCTCTCATGATTAGGGTGCTCCCTATCTCATGATCAGGGTGGTCTCTTGTTATCAGGGTGGTCTCTCGTGATCAGGGTGCTGTCTCATCAGGATGCTCTTTTATCAAGGTTTTGTCTCATCAGGGTGCTGTTTCATCAGGGTGCAGGGTGCTGTTTCATCAGGGTGCTGTTTCATCAGGGTGCAGGGTGCTGTTTCATCAGGGTGCTGTTTCATCAGGGTGCAGGGTGCTGTTTCATCAGGGTGCTGTTTCATGAGGGTGATCTCTCTCATCAGGGTGGTTTCTCTCTCATCAGGGTGGTCTGTCATCAGGGTGGTCTCTCTCTCTCTCTCTCATCAGGGTGCTCTCTCTCTCTCATCTCTCTCTCTTTTCTCATCTCTTCTCTCTCTCTCTCTCCTCTCTCTTCATCAGGTGCTCTCTCTCTCTCTCTCATCAGGGTGCTTCTCTCTCTCTCATCAGGGTGGTCTCTCTCTCTCTCTCTCATCAGTGCTCTCTCTCTCTCTCTCTCTCTCTCTCTCAGGTGTCTTCTCTCTCATCAGTTCTCTCTCTCCTCTCATCTCTCTCATCTCTCTCTCTCTCTCTCTCATCAGGGTGCTCTCTCTCTCTCTCTCAGGTGCTCTCTCTCTCTCTCCTCTCTCTCTCTGCTCTCTCTCTCTCTCTCTCCTCTCTCTCTCTCTCTCTCTCTCTCTCTCTCTTCTCTCTCCTCTCATCATCTCTCTCTCTTCTCCAGGGTCTTCTCTCTCATCAGGGTGTTTCTCTCTATGCCTCTCCTCTCTCAGGTCTCTCTCTCTCTCTCTCTCTCTCATCAGGTGGTCTCTCTTCATCAGGTGCTCATCAGTGCTCTCAGTGCTCTCTCTCTCTCTCTCTCTCTCTCTCTCTCTCTCTCTCTCTCCTCTCTCTCTCTCTCTCTCTCTCTCCTCCCCTTCTCCTCATCAGGGTCTGTCTATCATCAGGTGTCTCTCTCTCTAGGGTGCTCTCTCTCTCTCTCTCTCTCTCTCTCTCTCTCTCTCTCTCTCTCTCTCTCTCTCTCTCTCTCCCTCATCAGGGTGGTCTCTCTATCTCTCTCATCAGGGTGCCTCAGGTTGTTGCTCATCAGGGTGGTCTCTCAGCAGGGTAGTCTTTCATCAGGAGTTCCACTGTAATGCAACCTCTGGATTAGTCTGAAGTTTGAATTACCATGGTTGTGTCACACACATGCGTAGACTGTACAACTACCCTTTCCCCCAAGCTGCGTTTGTTTTCTGATGAGTGACCTCATAGGTATGCACACACTGCAGTACACTGATGACTGGTTTGTTTCAGATTGCAGAGTATGCATTTGTGATGTGTAAACACAAAAACATTTGGTGAAAGATCGTTTTCTTACGCTGGCCCATCTGTTTGGAACAATTTGCCTCCCACACTCCGCCGCTCTGATTCTGCCTCCTCTTTTAAAGCCGCCCTCAAGACGCACCTGTTTAATAATTATTTCTAAACTGTTTTTCACAGCCGTGCCTGTCCCCTCATTCGATGCGTGAGTGTGTGCACGCATGTGTGTGCGTGTGCGTGCGAGTGTGTTTGTGTGTGTGTTGTTAGTGTTATTGTAAAACGCCCTGTGCTCCCACTTTGTGTGGTAGATGGGCGCTCTAGAAATCCTCTTTATTAATTAATTAATGTGCATGACCATTGAAATGACAGTGATGATTGGTGGTTTGTTTCAGATCGCAGAGTATGCGTTTGTGATGTGCATGACCATTGAAATGTCGCTCAAGGTCCTTGCCAATGGATTGTTCTTCACGCCCAAGGCTGTCGTAAATGATTTCAGTGGTGTTCTGGACCTCTTCATTTATGGCGTAAGTTCCCTGTTTGTTGATTCTTTACCTCTTAGTTTTTGCTCTGAAGTAACCTTGCATGGTTGACTAGATGTTAAAATCTAGTGACTAACAGTTTAATTAACCTTTCAATTTAAAATATGGGGCGGGGGGGGGGAGGGGGGGCATGAGGAATTTCATCTTCTTCTTTTATTTTGCCAAATCTTGGTATAAAACGTACCTATCTCTTTAAGTGTCAGTCATGATCTTTGCATCTTGAAAATTAGTTGAGACTGTCTGGGAGTCGTTCAGGAACAGTCGGTTGAAATGAATATTGGCTGTGTGTGTGTGTGCGTGTGTTTGAATGTGTGTGTGTGTGTGTGTGGTGTGTGTGTGTGTGTGTGTGTGTGTGTGTGTGTGTGTGTGTGTGTGTGTGTGTGCATATGAGTGAGTTTGTTCAGACTGTGTTTTGGTTCTTTGCTTTGTAAAGATCCTTTGGGAGAAAGAGCGCATAAATCAATACATTAATATAAGTATTATTTACATAATAAAACTAATATTATGACATAATGATACTAATATTAATGCATTATTTTATGCGTTTTACGTATTTATGCTTTCCTGAGTGCTTAGACACCATTAGGACTGAAGTGAACCGCAATGGGGTTTAATTCTCTTGCCCATGCTGTCCCTGTGCCCTGACAGGTGAGCGTGCTGTTTCTACTGATCATGCCAAGAGAAGTGGAAGCGGGGTCACCGGAGCAGATCCTGATGATCCTGCGATGCCTGCGGCCGCTCCGGATCTACAGCCTGGTGCCTCACATGCGGAAGGTCGTCTATGAGCTGGTCAGGGGCTTCAAGGAGATCCTGCTGGTGAGTCTGCATGTTTTTGTTGTCAGTTGGTGAAGGGTTTGCATGAAGTTGTTTTTTAATGAAAAATTACATGGCTCCAGCCGTGCAACGACCAAAGAGCGCTACCAGTACACCACTTCTGTGGATATTAATAATACACGCTATAAAAGGATACAGTCACTCATTCAGAATCACATGCGACATGTGCGCAGTGTGTCTGCTTGAGAGCAGAGAATAGTGCTATATAAAAGCTATGAATAATAATAATAATAATAAAAAGATTTAGATAATTTATAAAGTGTCCAAACTAAGCAGGCCCAAAACAAATGTAACCCCCCCCAAAAAAAAAAAAAAAAAACACACACACACACACACAAAAACACATACAAAAACAGCAGCAAACAGGGAAAAGTGAGCTCTGCAGTGTTTGTGTCTTGCAGGTATCGGTGCTGCTGATCATGCTGATGTTCACCTTCGCCATCTGCGGGGTTCACCTGCTGGGGGGTAAACTGGCACGCTGCAATGACCCCAGCCCCAACATCACCACCAGGGTCAGTTGTACTCCACGCTCTTTTTTCCTCACCATGTCTGTCCGTCCGTCTGTGTGTGTGTCCAGGCGTTGTCCAGAAGACCCCTCTGTCTGTCCTTCTGTGTGTGTGGTCTGTCCTGTGTGTGTGGTCTGTCCTTCTGTGTGTGTGGTCTGTCCTTCTGTCTGTGTGTCCAGGCATTGTCCAGAAGACCCCTCTGTCTGTCCGTCTGTGTGTGTGTCCAGATGTTGTCCAGAAGACCCCTCTGTCTGTCCGTCTGTGTGTGTGTCCAGGCATTGTCCAGAAGACCCCTCTGTCTGTCCGTCAGTGTGTGTGTCCAGGCATTGTCCAGAAGACCCCTCTGTCTGTCCGTCTGTGTGTGTGTCCAGATGTTGTCCAGAAGACCCCTCTGTCTGTCCGTCTGTGTGTGTGTCCAGATGTTGTCCAGAAGACCCCTCTGTCTGTCCGTCAGTGTGTGTGTCCAGGCATTGTCCAGAAGACCCCTCTGTCTGTCCGTCTGTGTGTGTGTCCAGATGTTGTCCAGAAGACCCCTCTGTCTGTCCGTCTGTGTGTGTGTCCAGGCATTGTCCAGAAGACCCCTGTCTGTGTGTCCAGGCATTGTCCAGAAGACCTGTCTGTCTGTCTGTCCTTGTGTCTGTGTGTCCAGGCATTGTCCAGAAGACCTGTCTGTCTGTCTGTCCTTGTGTCTGTGTGTCCAGGCATTGTCCAGAAGACCTGTCTGTCTGTCTGTCCTTGTGTCTGTGTGTCCAGGCATTGTCCAGAAGACCCCTGTCTGTGTGTCCAGGCGTTGTCCAGAAGACCTGTCTGTCTGTCTGTCCTTGTGTGTCTGTGTGTCCAGGCATTGTCCAGAAGACCTGTCTGTCTGTCTGTCCTTGTGTCTGTGTGTCCAGGCGTTGTCCAGAAGACCCCTCTGTCTGTCCCTCTGTCTGTGTGTCCAGGCATTGTCCAGAAGACCTGTCTGTCTGTCCTTGTGTCTGTGTGTCCAGGCATTGTCCAGAAGACCCCTCTGTCTGTCCCTCTGTCTTTGTGTCCAGAAGACCCATGTCTGTGTGTCCAGGCGTTGTCCAGAAGACCCCGCTGTCTGTGTGTCCAGGCGTTGTCCAGAAGACCCAGTCTGTCCTGTCTGTGTGTCCAGGCATTGTCCAGAAGACCCTCTGTCTGTGTGTCCAGGCATTGTCCAGAAGACCCCTGTCTGTGTGTCCAGGCGTTGTCCAGAACACCCCTGTCTGTGTGTCCAGGCGTTGTCCAGAAGACCCCGCTGTCTGTGTGTCCAGGCATTGTCTAGAAAACCCCTAAAAGGAGTCCGCGGATGTCTGTTGTCCCCCTCCACCCCCCCCTGTGTGGAATCTCAGGGCTGTCATTGATTGGATTCCCCTTTCCTATCTCCTCTTTTGTTTTTCTGCCTAATCCTCTTGCCTTTTCTGTCATGTGATTTTTCTGCTAACTGTCCATTCTCCTGACTTTTTTTTCTCCAGAAAATTCTCATTTTTTGTGTGTTAAGAGTTATGCTTTTTTGTATGGCTCTTGTTGGGCAGCTAGGAGATGATAGTTGGTAGGTGGTATGTGCAGCTTGCTGCCATAATTATGGCACTGGCGTTTGCCATTATGCATTAACATAACTGTTTATTTTATCATTTTTGTCCATTTCTTTTTTTATGCATACATGCATGCACCCATCCTCCCACCCCCACCCACATTCACTCACAAATACATCAGTTATGGAGATGGAAGAACAGGAAAGAAAGACGGTAAATACTATAGGGTCAGAAACGTTTTACACTTTTTGGTTCTACAGCAGTTAAGATGTGTCTAACATCAGTTTGTGTTAGAAATTTGTTTGATGCCACCAGTGTCAAGCTGGCGTGTACAGTACTGTGTTGGTTTTGCAAGCTTATTTACATCTTGGTTTTGTTTCCGATTGCAGGAACAGTGCACAGGAATCTTCTTCAGTCGAGTCCTCATCTCCAGGCTGGTTCTGGCCAAGAACGATTCAGAAATCCCAGGGTTTTGGGTGCCTCGGGTGTGGTAAGTTCGCCTCACAGTTGCGCTGGGTTCTCTCGTTGTTCCGGAGGATGCAGTAAGCCCATGGTTAATCTTTGGTTAGTCTTTCTACCATAGTCTGTATTTCACAGGTGCTGAATACTCACTGAGCCGCTGTAGGCTGACCCTTGGTCTAAAAGAGTGGAATTGATGCATGCGAGATTACCTTTACTTTGGAAAAAAATGTTTTTAAATGTGCTGGCAGGAAATGATTCAAAGGATCTTCCCCATAATTCTCACATATAGCATGGAAAAGCGTCGACCACCATACTGAATTGTATATATTGAATCTTGAAAACATGTAATTTAATGAATATGTAAGCGCTTAAGGCCTGGGCAGGTTGGGCACTCTAAGTACCCATTATTATTATTATTATTTATAATATACTTAAAACATACTTTTTTTTGCTTCAAATTTTAGCTCCAGAGGATGCAACCATGTTGGTTGGCTCCAATAAAAGAGCAGAAATATGTTGGTTCATGATACATTTTACATGTTTGTCACACAATCATTCTAAAGGCACTTTTTTGAGTTTTGGATATATTATATATGTGAGCAGTTGAAGCTGCCATTTGTGATTTCTGTGTGCAGGGCAAATCCTCGAAATTTCAACTTTGACAACATCCAGAACGCCATGCTGGCTCTGTTTGAGGTGCTCTCCCTTGAAGGATGGCTGGAAGTGCGCGATGTTGTCATCAAAAGAGTCGGCGCTGTAAGTTTGATTTTTATGCCCCACAGCACTTGCCTTTACTGAATTTGATAAACTCTCAGATCTCTAAAACTGCTCACTGTCTAGCTTTTTTTGTTTGTTTGTTGTGAGCTTACTTTACAATAAAGCATACTTTATTTGGACTGTTTGTCTTGTCCAAAGTCTCAGGATTTAACCTTCCTGAATTATTTCCCACTGAAGGATTTGATGAAAGATGATGACTTGGAGTCATTTCAGTTTTCATGTTTCAGCATTTTTGTCCTCTCTCCTCCCCTCCTTTCCCTACCCCCACACCTCCACCAAAGAAAGTCACGCTGTATATCACCCCAGGGCAGAGCTGGTCTTGACTTGAATGGGACTTCATGTCCTCAAATTTTGGCTAGCTTTGGTGGGTAAAGTAAAGAGAAAGGTATCTGCCATGGCTTCCTGCCAATCAACCAGTTTTAAAGTTGGGAAATATTCAGGTTTTATTTCATCTCAGCACTGTGTTTGGGTATCTTGTATTTGCTTGCGTGTCAGTGGGAGTTGATGTAGGCATCTCGGGTCTTTGTTGTTGTATTTATGTCATGTCTTTCAAGGGCTAACTTCCGTCGTTTGTTGATTCTGTTCTGTTAGACTGGTACATTCAAACTGTGTAAAAGCTGTTGTCCAAAAAACATGAAAAAATCACCAAAAAAAGAAGAAAGAGAGAGAGAGATCCTGTGTTAATTCTTTTGTGCTTTTGTGCTTGACAAACTTTGCTTTTCAGTGTTTTTTGTTGTTTTTGCAAAGGTAATGGAAATAATTCATGTGTGAAATATTTATCATTTTAATTTTTATTTCCACTCTTTATCTAATGGCTAAAAACAATCATCCATTTGTTGACAGTCTGAAGCCATATACATCCACCTGTTTGTCTTCATCGGCTACATGATTGGCCTGACGTTGTTTGTGGGTGTCGTCATCGCCAACTACAGTGAAAACAAGGTGAGGACCAGGTGTTTCTGTGGGCAGTGAAAATGAGAACCAGGCGTTTCAGTGTTCAGTGAAAACAAGCTGTTTTCAGTGCACATTAAAGACAAGATAAGAATCATGTGTTTCAGTGTACAGTGAAAACAACTGTTTTCAGTGCACAGTAAATTTAAATAAGACAAAAACTATGTGTTTCAGTGTACAGTGAAAACAAGCTGTTTTCATTGCACACTAAAGACAAGACGAGAACAAGGTGTTTTAGTGTACAGTGAAAACAAATTTAGGATTGGGTGTTTCAGTGTGCAGTGAAAAGAAGGTGAGGACCGGATGTTTCAGTGCATGTACAATGAAAACAAAACGAAAGACTACTAGGCTAACTTATGGCTGATCACGCAAAGAGAATGTGTTTCTACTGTCTTGGCTTTGAGTGAAAAAATCACAGGGGAAAGGGAATGACATAGGATCTTCTTTTTGACAATGGGTTTTTGTGGTATTTTATTGTCAGTGAAGAAGAAATGGGCGATGGAGCCAGTTTGACTCAAGGGAGAGCTGTCTCGCTTTAAAAAAAAATTTTTTTAGTAGGCTGTAAGAGAGACTACACTGTCTTTGTGTATAACATCTTTGGCATGATGGTGTTTGGTATGGCCTTGGTGACTGTACACCAGAGGCATTGGCTGTAAGAGGGACTGCACTGTCTTGGTGTATAATATTTTTGGCATGACTGTGTAGGGTACAGCCTTGCTGACTGTTGACCAGAGACATTGGCTGTAAGAGGGACTGCACTGTCTTGAAGTATAATATCTTCAGGATGACTGTGTAGGGTACAGCCTTGCTGACTGTAGACCAGGTGGCTGTAAAACCGACTGCACTGTCTTGGTGTATAACATCTTTGGCATGGCTGTGTAGGGCATGGCCTTGCTGACTGTAGACCAGAGACATTGGCTGTAAGAGGGACTGCACTGTCTTGGTGTATAACATCTTTGGCATGGCTGTGTAGGGTATGGCCTTGCTGACTGTAGACCAGAGACATTGGCTGTAAGAGGGACTGCACTGTCTTGGTGTATAACATCTTTGGCATGGACTGTGTAGGGTACAGCCTTGCTGACTGTGGACCAGAGACGTTGGCTGTAAGAGGGACTGCACTGTCTTGGTGTATAACATCTTTGGCATGACTGTGTAGGGTACAGCCTTGCTGACTGTGGACCAGAGACGTTGGCTGTAAGAGGGACTGCACTGTCTTGGTGTATAACATCTTTGGCATGACTGTGTAGGGTACAGCCTTGCTGACTGTGGACCAGAGACGTTGGCTGTAAGAGGGACTGCACTGTCTTGGTGTATAACATCTTTGGCCTGACTGTGTAGGGTACAGCCTTGCTGACTGTGGACCAGAGACGTTGGCTGGATCTGAAGGGACGAATCAAGCTGGCACAGCCTCTGCACATTCCTCCAAGACCAGGTGAGCGTTTTTTGTCATCCCTTCTGTACGGGGCTGCAAAACTGCTAAATATACATGCATATATGTCAGTTTAAAGGGGAAAAAACCCATCCGTCTTTGCTCCTTTTGGCTGCAGGGAGAGTTGGTAGTGCAGAGCAAGAGAGCTTGCACTCGAAAGCCAAAATCTGAAACGGAATGAGCTAATTAACTCCCTTGTGTGTTGATTCTACTTGAAAGCCAAATTAAGTACAATTGAGCGTGATCACCACATGACTTATGTGCGAGGCTTTATGCAAACCTTGAGATTTCTCTGGGGTCAAATACTGTGCAGACTCTACAAAAGTCCTTCAGATGAGACTGTAAACCGAGGTCCCATGTGTGTATACACTTGCAAAAAGATCACATACACATGTTCAAGATCCTGTAGTCCATGTCAGAGCTCGGTGGATTATGGAAACCCAAAAATAACCCAGCATGTACTTCTTTTTTTGTTTGTTAGTTCCCTATGACTGCAATCTCTATTTTTTTTAGTCCCCCAGCATGTACTGCAAAACACGTGAAGCACAGTGAGGTGGCTTGATAGCAGAGAACAGCACCATGTAAAAGTGATCGATAATGATAAGTCCATGGTTCATTTGTGTGGTACTGGCAGTTGCTTGTTTTCACAAGTTCTGCTGAAAGCTTTATTTGTGTGTTACTGACAATTGCTTAGTCTCACAGGTTATGGTGAATGCTTTATTTGTGTGGTACTGGCAGTTGTTTAGTTTCACAAGTTCTGGTGAAAGTTTTATTTGTGTGGTACTCACAATTGTTTAGTTTCACAAGTTCCACATCCTTCACTCACAAGTTCTGGTGAAAGTTTTATTTGTGTTGTACTAGAGTTCACAACTGTGAAAGTTTGTTATGTGGTACTGGCAGTTGTTTAGTTTCACAAGTTCTGGTGAAAGCTTTGTTTGTGTGGTACTGGCAGTTGTTTAGTTTCACAAGTTCTGGTGAAAGCTTTGTTTGTGTGGTACTGGCAGTTGTTTAGTTTCACAAGTTCTGGTGAAAGCTTTGTTTATGTGGTACTGGCAGTTGTTTAGTTTCACAAGTTCTGGTGAAAGCTTTGTTTATGTGGTACTGGCAGTTGTTTAGTTTCACAAGTTCCACATCCTTCACTCACAAGTTCTGGTGAAAGCTTTGTTTATGTGGTACTGGCAGTTGTTTAGTTTCACAAGTTCTGGTGAAAGCTTTGTTTATGTGGTACTGGCAGTTGTTTAGTTTCACAAGTTCTGGTGAAAGCTTTATTTGTGTGGCTGTTTATCGTTTCAGAGAGGAGCGCTTTCCGGGCTTTGATGTACGACATCACGCAGCACCTGTATTTCAAGCGCTTCATCGTCTCTTTGGTCATCGCAAACTGCCTCATGCTGTCTGTGCCTGTAAGTACATCAGGCTGTACACAAAACCCATCAAATAATAATTAAAGTATTTATAAAGCCCAAAATCTTGTCTGTAGAGACTGTTCCAAGTTTGTACAGACGCACGCGCATGCACGCATGCATGCATGCACACATACACACACACACACACACACACACACACACACACACACACACACACACACACACACACACACACACACACACACACACACACCACACACACACACACACACACACACACCACACACACACACACCACACACACACACACACACACACACACTCACACTCACACACACACACACACACACACACACACACACACACACACACACACACACACACACACACACTCATACAGACACACACACACACGCGCACACACATGCAGGCACCTGCACACATGAGAGCATACTCATGTGCAAGCGCATCACATGGTTCCTGTCAAAATGAAAGTACATCGCACAATACATGCTATGAAAGGCCAGACTAGGCATGATGGAGTGTTGTCTCCACATAGTTAAGTGACCACTCCGTGCTCTGCTTTGTGCCCACCACAAGTCCAAATGTTGTGCCAAGTCTACAGAAATCCTTTGAATAAGACCATAATATAATAATAATAATGTACTCTTTTATGTGCTATTTCTCCCAATTAGAGCAGATTGCCTGTTATAAAGCAAAGAGCAAAACAGTCAAAACAAACTTCCTGAGCATGCATGCACGTACGCATGCACGCACCCGCATGCATGCACGCATGCACTCACTCACACTCATTCACTCACTCACTCACTCACTCACTCACTCACTCACTCACGCACGCACGCATGCACGCACGCACGCACACACACACTCACTCACTCACACACACACACACACACACACACACACACACACACACACACACACCACACACACCTCTCACTCACTCACTCACCACCACCACTCCCCACACGCACCACCACGCACACGCACGCACCCCACGCACACACTCACTCACTCACACACACACACACACACACACACACACACACACACACACACACACACACACACACACACACACACACTATGCACTGATGTCCCACCCCCTGCACAATTTCCCACATGCTTTTCTTTAAGTTTTTCTTTCTTTTTCCCCCCACCCTGGCCCCAATGTTTGGTGACAGGTGTGTTTGTGGTGTTTTTTTTTCAGTGGAAAGATTCTGGAGACAAGACAACCATTCTGGCTGGCTTCTCCACATCCTTCACCTTGCTCTTCCTCGTGGAGGTCAGCGCCATGTTGGGTTGTGTCACTTAAAGGGGACACCAGGCAAAGAAGCATCAAGGGTGCTATCGATAGAAATGGCATAAAAAACTAAACAAAAAACACTCACAGCAGCTTTTTCAGCAGATTTTTGACATAAATTGTGGTCAGGTTTGTTCAAAAAAATCAACGTTAGTACGATTGGGATTTTTTTTTAAAGTCACGTAAACACGGCTGTGTGCACTGTCATTTTGTGTCTGTCAGTCTCACTGTGATGCCTTACAGAAGATTAACATGCGGCAGAAGTATCATTTACATCCCAAACCAACCATTCTCTGCTCTTCATTGATAAGGGCAAACCAGTATGCCTGTGTAAATGATGTGTATTGGTACAGGTGATGATGTGTACCGGTACAGGTGATGATGTGTATTGGCACATGTGATGATTATGATGTGTATTTGTACAGGTGATGATGATGTGTATTTATTTGTACAGGTGATGATGTGTATTTGTACAGGTGATGATGTGTATTTGTACAGGTGATGATGTGTACTTGTTCATGTGTTGATGTGTATTTGTACTAGTGATGTGTATTTGTTCAGGTGATGATGTGTATTTGTACAGGTGATGATGTGTATCTGTACAGGTGATGATGTGTATTTGTACAGGTGATGTGTATTTGTACAGGTGATGCTGTGTATCTGTACAGGTGATGCTGTGTATCTGTACAGGTGATGCTGTGTATTTGTTCAGGTGATGATGTGTATTTGTACAGGTGATGATGATGTGTATTTGTACAGGTGATGATGATGGGTGTTTGTACAGGTGATGATGTGTATTGGCACAGGTGATGATTATGATGTGTATCTGTACAGGTGATGATGTGTACTTGTTCAGGTGATGATGTGTACTTGTACAGGTGATGACGTGTACTTGTTCAGGTGATGATGTGTACTTGTACAGGTGATGATGTGTACTTGTACAGGTGATGATGACCGTGTGTGTTGCTGCAGGTGGCAATGAAGATGATAGCGCTGTCCCCCATGGGCTACTGGACCAGTCGACGCAATCGCTTTGACATGCTGGTCACCTTCCTGGGGGTCATCTGGATCGTGCTGAACTACAGTCTGGACCAGACAAATGACCCCACTGTGAGTGACAGTCTGTCAGTCTGTGTCATCTGGATCGTCTCTGTCTGTGTCTCTGTGCCTGTCATCTGGATCGTCTGTGTCTTTGTCATCTGGATCGTCTCTGTCTGTGTCATCTGGATCATCTGTGTCTGTCATCTGGATCATCTCTGTCTGTGCCTCTGTCGTCTGGATCATCTCTGTCTGTGTCATCTGGATCATCTGTGTCTGTCTGTCATCTGGATCGTCTGTCTGTGTCTGTGTCATCTGGATCGTCTCTATGTCAGTGTCATCTGGATCATCTGTCTCTGTGTCATCTGGATCATCTCTGTGTCATCTGGATCATCTGTGTCTGTGTCATCTGGATCGTCTCTCTCTGTGTCATCTGGATCATCTGTCTCTGTGTCTGTGTCTGTGACAACATAATGGAACACCAGAGTGTGTTCCCTTCTCTTTTTTGACAGCATAATGAGACACCAGAATGTGTTCCCTTCTCTTTGTTGACATCATAATGGAACACCAGAATGTGTTCCCTTCTCTTTGTTGACATCATAATGGAACACCAGAATGTGTTCCCTTCTCTTTGTTGACATCATAATGGAACACCAGAATGTGTTCCCTTCTCTTTGTTGACATCATAATGGAACACCAGAGTGTGTTCCCCACTCTTTTTTGACAGCATAATGGAACACCAGAGTGTGTTCCCCTCTCTTTGTTGACAGCATAATGGAACACCAGAATGTGTTCCCTTCTCTTTTTTGACAGCATAATGGAACACCAGAGTATGTTCCCCGCTCTTTGTTGACAGCATAATGGAACAATAACAATAACAATATACTTTATTCATCCCTGCAGGAAATTAAAGCTGTCATTCGATCACACAACAAAGAACATATCTCAGTAATTCGAAGTCATTAAACACATGCACATACACACTCTTAGACATACGCCCCCTTTTTCTCAATCTGCATACACTAATAGCAAACTCAACATTTCCTGGAATAATGCTTTCTCTGTCAAACCAAAACGTAAAAACTCTCCAAAAAGCAACAACACCAGAGTGTGTTCCCCTCTCTTTGTTGACAGCATAATGAAACACCAGAGTGTGTTCCCCTCTCTTTGTTGACAGCATATAAAATATAGCAGTTTAAAGCCGTCTAGAGTAAATAAAAACAACAGTAACGCCCCACTGTGTTCAGAATTTTCAGTTTTCTTTAAACCTTTCTCAGTGAACTGGGACTGAAAAATACTGGGCATCACAAGTGGTTTAAAGCAGTCTGATAACACATTCTTTGGGTTGTATGTATGTATTTGACTTTCTGTATATTAAAGAAAGACCCCCCCCCCCACCCCCCCCACCCACCCCAAAAAAGACTCGTTAAAACCAGTTGGAAATTGACATTGAGATTTGAGAGAGTCAGGTGTGTGTTTTAAAAAAAAAAAAATGTCTTTTAAAAATAAATAAATGATTTTTTAAATATTTTTAGTCATGTTGACTTCACCTGTAAATTGATTACATCTATGTTCAGTTATTTCTTAGTCATGTTGACTTCACCAGTGAATTGCTTACATCTCTATGTTCAGTTATTTCTTAGTCATGTTGACTTCACCAGTAAATTGCTTACATGCATGTTCAGTTATTTCTGCAGGAGTCTGCATAGTGGTTATCCTTGTTTCAGATGCATGACACAATCAATTCTCTGGGTTATTTTGTCATCGTGCTGCGATTCTTCACCATCACAGGAAAACATGTGAGTATATTAATAATGATAATTCAGGTATTCATACAGTGCAAAATCTTGTCTGGAGTGACTATTCCAGTGCATACACATGCAAGTGCACAGCAAAACAGATTCCTTAGCAGGGGAAGGGTTAATCTGCTTGTAGTGCAATTAGGCAAAACTCCTTGAAGGAGCTGTGTCAGCAGCACAGATTCCCTAGAAGGGGAATGGTTAATTTGCTTGTAGTGCAATTGGGAAAAACGGTTGTGTCAGCAGCACAGATTCCCTAGAAGGGGAATGGTTAATTTGCTTGTAGTGTGATTGGGAAAAACGGTTGTGTCAGCAGCACAGATTCCCTAGCAGGGGAAGGGTTAATATGCTTGTAGTGGGGTTGGGAACAAACGATTGTGTCAGCAGCACAGATTCCCTACCAGGGGTAGGGTTAATTTGCTTGTAGTGTGATTGGGAAAAACGGTTGTGTCAGCAGCACAGATTCCCTAGCAAAGGAAGGGTTAATTTGCTTGTAGTGGGGTTGGGAACAAATGATTGTGTCAGCAGCACAGATTCCCTACCAGGGGTAGGGTTAATTTGCTTGTAGTGCGATTCGGAAAAACGGTTGTGTCAGCAGCACAGATTCCCTAGCAGGGGAAGGGTTAATTTGCTTGTAGTGGGATTGGGAAAAACGATTGTGTCAGCAGCACAGATTCCCTACCAGGGGAAGGGTTAATATGCTTGTAGTGGGGTTGGGAACAAACGATTGTGTCAGCAGCACAGATTCCCTACCAGGGGTAGGGTTAATTTGCTTGTAGTGTGATTGGGAAAAACGGTTGTGTCAGCAGCACAGATTCCCTAGCAAGGGAAGGGTTAATTTGCTTGTAGTGGGGTTGGGAACAAATGATTGTGTCAGCAGCACAGATTCCCTACCAGGGGTAGGGTTAATTTGCTTGTAGTGCGATTCGGAAAAATGGTTGTGTCAGCAGCACAGATTCCCTAGCAGGGAAAAGGGTTAATTTGCTTATTAGTATGATTGAGAAAAACTTTAACTGAGAGACGTTTGGGTGTGCAGGCAACGTTGAAGATGCTGATGCAGACAGTGGTGATGTCGGTGACAAAGAGTTTCTTCATCATCACGGGCATGTTCCTGCTTATGCTCTTCTATGCCTACACAGGGGTCATCCTGTTTGGCTCCGTCAAGTACGGCTACAACTTGGGCAGGTGAGGCTCTTAGTTTTCGTCTTTTGTCTTATCCAGGTCGAGTGGTATTTTGTGTTCAGAGAACCTCTCCAGTCAGGTGCATGCAGGCATGGCACATAGGCAATAAAGATTTTGTAGTCTATATTCTGGATACACTGGCATGTTATTACCATAAATCTAAAACCCTGTTTTCATACCTGTCTTGAAATTTTTCTTTCACGCCAGACATGCCAACTTTGAGACGGCCCCGGATGCCATCATGTTGCTGTTCCGCATTGTGACTGGTGAAGACTGGAACAAAATCATGCACGACTGTATGGTAAGCTTTCACATTTTCTTAATTTATGCCATCTGTCACACACAGTGGAAGCATTTTGCATGGACATGCTAACATTTGTCTAAGCACTGGACAAAAAAAGAGAAGTTATTTCGCTTCTCATATCATTTTCTGTTGTTTTTAACCGTTTAACTGTTGTTTAAGTGTCATTTTGTAGCTTGACAAAGGGGATTACCCCAAAAATTTGCAGACTGTGTCTGTGTCATACTAAGTAAGCGTTCTTTTTAATTTTTTATGTGTTTGGATCTTTTACAATGCTAGTAATCATTCTTGTTTCAGATTGTGTGTTTTTTCTTTTGTTTTTTTTCTTCCGAGTCAAAGCTTGTGCAGACTGGTCAGTGTCCATCTCTCTTTCACGTGCACAGTCAATGCCAAGATGGTTGTTTATGTTAATGACTCTGTGTCCGCCTTTCAGTAAGACAAGACCTATCAACTGATTCAGTTCAGTTCAACAACAGTCTGTGTCCGCCTTTCAGTAAGACAACACCTATCAACTGATTCAGTTCAGTTCAACAAGACTCTGTGTCCGCCTTTCAGTAAGACAACACCTATCAACTGATCCAGTTCAGTTCAACAACACTCTGTGTCCGCCTTTCAGTAAGACAACACCTATCAACTGATTCAGTTCAGTTCAACAACAGTCTGTGTCCGCCTTTCAGTAAGACAAGACCTATCAACTGATTCAGTTCAGTTCAACAACAGTCTGTGTCCGCCTTTCAGTAAGACAACACCTATCAACTGATTCAGTTCAGTTCAACAACAGTCTGTGTCCGCCTTTCAGTAAGACAAGACCTATCAACTGATTCAGTTCAGTTCAAGAAGAATCTGTGTCCGCCTTTCAGTAAGACAACCACCTGTGAACTAATGTCATTTGGATCATTCAGTTTAATTCAATAACAGTTTATTCATTCTGCAAAGGGCAGTTCCATCAGACGGGCTCATAAAAAATTAGAACCAAGAATGAGAATAGACAAAAGTATAAGCACACAGGTAAACAGGTACTACTCGCACTAAACACGCAGGTAAACAGGCACTACTCGCACTAAACACACAGGTAAACAGGCACTACTAGCACTAAACACACAGGTAAACAGGCACTACTCACACTAAACACACAGGTAAACAGGCAGTACTCACACTAAACACACAGGTAAGCAGGCACTGCTCACACTAAACACACAGGTAAGCAGGCACTACTCACACTAAACACACAGGTAAACAGGCACTACTCGCACTAAACACACAGGTAAACAGGCACTACTCACACTAAACACACGGGTAAACAGGCACTACTCACACTAAACACACAGATAAACAGGCACTACTCGCACTAAACACACAGGTAAACAGGCACTACTCACACTAAACACACAGGTAAACAGGCACTACTCACACTAAACACACAGGTAAACAGGCACTACTCACACTAAACACACAGGTAAACAGGCACTACTCGCACTAAACACACAGGTAAACAGGCACTACTCACACTAAACACACAGGCTCTGTACCTGTGGTTTAAAAGTGAGAGCCTTCAGCAACTGCCTGTGGTTTTGTTTCTTGCAGGTTCGACCCCCGTTCTGCACACCTGGTGGTAACTACTGGGAGACGGACTGCGGCAACTACCACGCCTCCATCGTCTACTTCTGCTCCTTCTACGTCATCATCACCTACATTGTGCTCAACCTGTTGGTCGGTCAGTGGCTTGTTTTTGCTTTTGTTTCACCGTTGATGATGATGAGAGAAAAAAAAGTGGATTTAATCAGGAAGACTGTTCTCAGTACTCGGAAGCTTTGAAATAGTGCCTCAGAGTTACACTCACACACTTGCCCGTCCCTAATAAGCCTTGTGGTTTCTGTGGACGTTAAGCACTATATTTACTTACTTACACTCACACAAGTGTTGCCCCCGCCCCACCCCAAACAATTCTGTAGAAAGTGTGCAGGTCTTCTTTGTACAGACTTGCTCTCCTATGTGGTACGCTCTGTAACGTACTGTAACACATGTAATCTTAAGACAAATTCATGTTTACATTTCAATGTCACTGGCAAATAAACGTCTTTGCATCAGTGAAAATGCAGTTTTACAGTGCAGTTGTGGCTATTATACTTAAAATATTGATGCATCTCATCAGATCTTATGATAAAAGAGTTCACATATTTGGAAGGATTTTGTTGATAATTTTTCACACTGATGATAATGTGATTATTTTGTCGACAGCTATCATCATGGAGAACTTCTCCCTGTTCTACTCCAACGAAGAGGATGCACTGTTGAGCTACAACGACATCCGCCAGTTCCAGAACACCTGGAACCTTATGGACGTCAACAGAAAGGTGAGCGAGGCCATCATGGAGAGCTAATCCACTTATCTTTTGTTTGTTTGTTTGTTTGAGCTATGTCCGGTGCTTGGAAGAGACTTTTTATTGCTCCCACAGGGTAATAAAAAACGTCAGTCTTATCCGGTGGAGGCATTTTTTTCTCCCATTTTCCACAGGTAGAGACACCTGGTGATAAAAACAACAACTGACAGCTGGATCACAGCATAAACTGACTCACAAATCAGTGGTCAGCTCTGGCTGCTTGCCGTCTGCTTTCCTCAACAGCTTTGTCCAGAGTAGCTTCCCCTAACCACACATGCTGTGTGCTCGAGATGGAGGGGCAGGGTTGGGGGAGAGGGAGGGGGGGGGGGGGGGGCCGCTGGGTGTAACAGGCTAGTGATGTTATCCGGTGGGCTTCCTAGGCCCACTCCTACGTCAGCCGAATCCAGGCAGGGATGCTTCTGGTGCATAGGATCTTGGAGGGGTCAGGGTCAGGATAGGAGTAACACAGGGTGATAGTGGGTGGTGGAGTAAGCTGGCTGGGTTAATTAATTAATTTGTTATAGATAGTAATTATTGTTTATAATTACTTTTACTAGGACAGTCATTTTTAAGAGGGGGCCCTTGTGAAAGAGGCAGTTTTTATGCGATATGCGCAGCTTGATGTCAGCTGGATTTCTTGTGTATTATTTTATTTGTGAATGACTTTTTACCCAGATGTTTGTTCGCTGTTGTTGTAATTTAACGATGTTTTATGATTGGCGTGAATGTGTGATGAGTGTGCTTGGGCTCCCCCAAAAACACTCCTAGAGCAATTGTATTGACACTTGGCAATAAAGTTGTCTTGTATTGTATTGTAAAAGACCTACTTGCGATGCATCTTTGAGGAAGAAAAGCCTTGGCGAAGTGGTGCGTGTATTTTGCCCAAAGGGACTCTGGGCCCTGTTCGGAACGCCCTGAAGTGCCTCTTGTGGTGTGCTCAGCTGCTGTGGATGCACAGGGAGAGTGGACGTGTTGCAGGGTCTGATACCTGCGCGCCGGGTGAGGTTCCTGCTGCGCCTGCTGAAGGGACGCCTGGAGGTGGACCCGGAGAAGGGCGGCCTGCTCTTCAAGCACATGTGCTACGAGATTGAGAAGCTGCACCCCAGCGGGGAGGTCACCTTCCATGACGTGCTGAGGTGAGTCTGACGTGCTGAGGTGAGTCGGACGTGCTGAGGTGAGTCGGACGTGCTGAGGTGAGTCTGGTGTACTGAGGTGAGTCGGATGCGCTGAAGTAAATCTGACATACTGAGGCGAGTCTGATGTGCTGAGGTGAGTCTGATGTGCTGAGGTGAGTCTGACATGCTGAGGCGAGTCGGAGGTGCTGAGGTGAGTCTGATGTGCTGAGGTGAGTGATGTGCTGAGGTGAGTCCGATGTGCTGAGGTGAGTGATGTGCTGAGGTGAGTCTGATGTGCTGAGGTGAGTCTGACGTGCTGAGGCGAGTCGGAGGTGCTGAGGTGAGCCTGACATGCTGAGGCGAGTCGGAGGTACTGAGGTGAGTCTGATGTGCTGCTCAGGTGAGTCTGACATGCTGCGGAGGTGAGTCTGACATGCTCAGGTGAAACTGATGTGCTTGAGGTGAGTCTGACATGCTGAGGTAAGTCTAATGTGCTGAGGTGAGTGACATGCTGAGGTGACATGCTGAGGTAAGTCTGATGTGTTGAGGTGAGCGACATGCCGAGGTAAATCTGACGTGCTGAGGTGAGTCTGATGTGCCAAAGTGAGTCTGATGTGTTGAAGTGAGCTGCAGTCTCAGATCAGGAGACGGAGGTTGACTTTCATGACATGCTTAGGTGAGTCATGGCCTCTAACTGGGAGACAGGAGTCCTCTTTCATAACGTGCAGAGGTGGGTCACATTCTCTGATCAGGAGACAGAGACAGAGAAGCTGTGAGGTCTCTATTTGATGACATGCTGAAGTGAGAAAGAACTAAATTATTATTATTATTATAAAAATAAAAATAAAGCGCCTGAAATAAATAAATACCTTGCTCGAAAAATGTGAGTTTTGTGACATTTTTGGTCAGCAACATGCGTGATGGGTGTATGTATGAATTCCATCAGCATGCTGTCATATCGCTCGGTGGACATCCGCAAGTCGCTGCAGCTGGAAGAACTGCTGGTGCGTGAAGAGCTGGAGTACACGGTGGAGGAAGAGGTCGCAAAACTCACCATACGTAACTGGCTGGACAAGTGTCTCAAGCGTATCCGTGCGGTGAGTCCGAGGAGAGTTCAGAGTTCCACACAGCCTGTGTGTGTCTTTGGTGTTTGTGTGTGTGTGTGTGTCTGTGTGTGTTCATGTTAGCTTTCAGTTTACCCTTTCAGTTCTCCTGCAAAAGATTGTATACCTGTGTTATTTTGGACCAGGTGGTGAACATGTGAAAAAAAACCTAAACTGAATTAATAATGTGTGTTTTTTACCATGTGTGCTTACCATAATTTCTGTACTACAAGGCGCTTGTGGATACGAGTACCACAGGAAATTGTCTCAAAGGTAAAAAAATCTGCAGATGTGACGCTCCCGGGTATAAGGCGCAACATTGGCGGTGCCATAGCCAACGAGCAGAACGTGATGGACACATGCGTCAGACGCAAAGGAATGTGCTGTGGAATTTTCCGTCCGTTTGAACCAATCTAACCGCGGCATCATTTTCTGCAGATACAGCACTGCAGACAGTAATCGCCTAACTCACGAGACTTGGTAACGAGATAAAGTTGAAATTGAGGCTGCCGGCGTTGTTTCTCATTTGGTATTCGATGTCAATGTGCGTTTTGTTTTCAGTTTTGTAATCTTCCATCACCCTGATATAACCGTACCAGTTGACTGGGCGTAAAACACCAACTTTCTTACTTACTTACTTGTAATCTTCCACCGTCAGGTAAATGCTGCTATACACTGACAGTGTGACTATAGGCCTAGAGGGTCATTCATTCCAAATCCCATTTCTGGGATTGTGTCTTTTGTCGATTGCCCTGGAAGTACCACTGATCAGTTTGCCAAGGTGTCATGTCTGTTTCAGTCTAGTGCATGACCAATTCAGGTTGATAATAGCCGTTATCATTCTTCGGAAAAAACTGCGTGCCAGATTTCATTCACACATAAGCCGCTACTGACTGTAAGGCACAGGGTCAAATTTTAGGAAAACAAGTATCGCCTTGGAGTCCAAAAATTACGGTACGTTCATTTGTCAGTGTGATTTTGACTACTGTTGAGTTTTTCCCCTGAAGATAAATTTGTTGGTTCTATTAACTGGAAATGAGAACCTGAGTTATTAATAATAACTGCTGTTTTAAATTAACTTCAGTGTATGTTAACCTGTCTTGAAGGTTGCCCTGTTTATATTGATTTAATTTTGGAGGGGTGGGGGGTGGGGGGGAGGGGGGGGGGGGGGGGGAGGAATAGCCACAGACATCATTCTGATTATTCTGCTACTCTTAGACTGCAGTGTCAGCATGCTTTTGATGCCGTGTGTGCGTACCTGTCAACCTGTACAGTTTACTGGTATAAAATACAGTTTTTTCATTACTTTGGGGGATATGGCCATATTGGAAAATGGATACAGGAAAACATAATTTTCATGAGATTTTGTTGTTGTTTTAAACTGAGCAAAAAGGTTGAAAAACTGTTGAACGAGCAGCCAACACGTGCCATCGCCAAATGCACACGGACTGGCCTAGTGCAATAGGCTAAGAAATCTTGCTGGAAGTGAGATTTGAAGTAGCACATGTGTATTTCGCACAACATTGCTTCTTCCTTCCACTGCCACGTGCGCCGGTTGGAATTCAAAATGCCACTGCCACCGGCAAAAAACCCGAAAGACCCGTCCTGCATAAGGGAATTACAGGTTCACAAACTCTGGATTAAGGTTTACTCCCAAAAGGGGTTGACAGCTGTGTGAGTGATTAGCCTTGTCAGAGGATGGGCAGGGGAACTTTGCTGTACACAGCCATCTGAGTACAACCAAGGGGAGCAGGGGAGCTCAGTGGTTAGAGCGCCGGACTCGTGATTGAAAGGTCACGGGGTTTGAGTCATGGCAGGAGCGGCGGGCGAATTTTCTTCTCCAGGGTCAAAAATCTGTGCTGACTTTTATTTCGGTATCCCTTCCACCCCCGTGTTACTGCAGTAGCACGTAAAAGATCCTGGTCATTCTGCCAAAAGTGCAGGTGGCAGGTTACAGCTAAACACACATACGCCTTACACAGAGGAGTCTGCACAAGTGTGGACTCAGAAGACCTAAACCATGGCCTTTGACCCGCATTTGATCAGGAGTTCCACACACACCAGCCACTCACTGGATTACCGGTGCAGTGCGCTAACTGCCAATCTACAGCCTGCTTTTTAATGTTATAACATATTCAGTATATTGTGGGGGGGGGGGGGGGGGGGGGGGGGGGGGGGGGGGTCTGCCACTAATAGGAATTTGGCCAACTTGACACTGAGATATATATATATATCCTCTGCGTTACACAAGCGATAATTGGACATTTTTCTCTGTTGTTTTCTCTATCATCTCTTCTGTTTGTCTTTTCTGTCTTTAGGCACAGGCACAGGTAACACTGTCTTTTTCTGTCTTTAGGCACAGGCACAGGTAACACTGTCTTTTTCTGTCTTTAGGCACAGGGACAGGTAAACAATTAGTGATTCACTAACTTTGTTGGTGAGGTATTAAGTACTAACAAACAGCTAGCATCGTCCGTCAGTGCTTAGTTCAGAACCTCCGCAGAACCCACCTTGTTTAGTCTGGATGAGTATTGCTACCCAACTGCAGAACAGCTCCCTAGCTTTGCTTCTGTCTAACGCCCCCCAACCCCCATTTTTTTGGAGGGGGCACACTTTCAGATGGAGTCATTGCGCTTTGTGTGTGTGTGTGCGTGTAAGAGAGAGAGAGAGAGTGTGTGTGTGTAGTACATTTGTGTGTGGTGTGTGTGTGTGTGTGCATGGGGGGGGGGGTGTATCTGTGTGTGTGGGTGTGTGTATGTGTGTGGTGTGTCTATGTAGTATGTGTGTGCGTGCGTGCGTGCATGCATGCATGTGTGTGTGTGTGTGCGCGCGCGCATGCCATGTGTATGCGTATGTGTTCCTGATCTTTACAGCTATTTGGAACACAAGTCTGCCATTCTTTCGAATATTATATATCAAAATCAGTTCCAATACTGCAAGGAGCCACCATCTGTGTTGATATGTGTGCAATTAAAATCTCAGTGACCAAGTGCTGCTGACGAGATTGTAGGCTAATTCAGTCTGGTTGGCCAAGGCCAGTGACATAACATACTCTAACACAAGTCAGGTTTTCAGATAAGATAGTGTGGTGTACTAGCACACACAGGCATCTGGAAAAGCAGGACATGATGGAACATGCGATCAGTCTGAAGGTCATAGCATGATTAATCAGTGACTGTGTATAAAAACGTGAATATAACTCTGCTTTTACAGCTCATAGGCTAATGGCATATATATGCCGTCTTGTTGTTTTTCTTTTCATGTACACTGTGTTGCGCGGAAGATGGCTTGGTTCCATATGTAGCCAAATCAGAATTGATCCCTTGATCAGGGGATGAAGAATGGCGAGTTAGCCCCTATTAACTGATTATGACCCCATTCTTTAGCCCCTGTTAACTGATTATGACCCTGTTCCCTTGCATGCTGCTTAGCCCTTAGTTTTTCACAGAACCGTTTAGCTGCGACTGACTCCTTGTGTAGAGTTTAGCTGCAAACTAACCAGGTGAAAGATGTGGCCACCACAGCGATTGGTTTTGGGGATTGATTTTTTCTTTCCTTGAGCCAGATGCATGCTTGAAGAGCTATTGGCTTTGGCTCTGTGTGTGTGTGTGTGTGTGTCCTTGTTTTCAAATTGCAGTAGGGATTTAATAAAATGCTTGCTTATTTGTTTGTTTAGAAGCATATGGTGACGAGGTTTTGGTTTTGTTAGTTTTTGTTTGTTTTTTTAGGGGAAAAAAAGGTTTATGTAGCATAAAAATATGAATATAATCAGTGTGTAGCTTTGCTTCAGGTTTTTTTTCTCTTTTTTTTCTTTTCTGACGAGGGAGTGGTGGTGGGGGTGTAAACATTGTATGATTTCATAAAAGGTTTGTATTAGCAAAATTGAATTTTAATGTTATACATTTTACCTGCTAAAGGCATTTGAATTAAGCATGATGATGTTTGCGTGTGTATATATATATATATGATCATACCTACACAGAGAAGGATACGGCTTCATCAAAGTTCCTGCGAGGATTTTATTCTTATCAAGCTTTTACTTCTTTGAGGCTTCATCAGGAGAGAGAGAGACAGACAGAGAGACAGAGAGAGAGAAGACAGATTTAACAAGAATTATGATAATTGTTCTGACATAATGAAAACATTCTACATAAAGTTCATCTCAAAGGTAACTTTCTGCTAAAGGCAACCCCAGCCAGCGCATGTCTATTGCAGCCGTCTTTCAGTAATAATAATGATAATCGCTTTTCTTCAGCAATATACCCCAGTATTCTTGGGCTCAATGCGTTTTAAGCACAGTGAGTACTTATAGAGTGAGAGATAGATAGACTTGATTAGACGCAAAACAAGATTGATGATTGGTAATGCAATCAACACGAAAGGCGACAAATCAGCTACCCAAACAGGCACACTAAGACATCAGATCACACGCAATGTTTGCCCCAAAACAAGTTACTAACAGAGTCATTTAAACTGATTTTTACACTGAATACAAAATCACTTGTCCTGTGCAAGTACACACATGTATGCAGACATGCACGTATGCACACATGCATGTATGCCTGTGCACATACACACACACACACACACACACACAATGTATGCTTATGCACACACATACACACATGTATGCATGCACGCGTGCGCGCACACACACACAGTGTATGCTTATGCACACACATACACACATGTATGCATGCACACACACACACACACACACACACACACACACACACACACACACACACACACACACACACACACACACCACACACACACACACACACACACACACACACACACACACACACACAACACACACACACACACACACACACACACACAACACACACACACACACAATACACACTACACACACACTACACACACACACATACACACACACACACACACACACACACACACACACACACACAACTAGGTATCCACACATTACACAGTAGTAGCTTTCCACACTCCAGTAGTGCCAAAATTGCTGCCCCTGCTGATGCTTTAGCTCTGTGCATAGTGCATGCGAACTCCCAAAGCAGCATCAGAGTGCAGTGGCATAGAGTTAATGTGTAGATGTGACCAGGCACCGTTCTGGAACACCAGTGAAAGCTGAAAGGTAACACAGCAGGCCTTGTGTGTGGCATGAGCAGAAGGAACATTCCAACATCATCTCCAACCTGCGCGCCACCAATGAGCCGCTGTTCACGGTGACGGAGCTGAGCACCAACCTTGACCCCAAGGGAAGTAAGGAGGAGGCGAAGGAAGAGGGCGCCACCCCTGTGCCCACTCGCACCAGGAAGAAGGGGCATGTGGAGCTTCGTAACCCTGTCATTCAGCCCCCTAGTGCACTGCAGGTAACTGTGTGTGTGTGTGTGTGTGTGTGTGTGTGTGTGTGTGTGTGTGTGTGTGTGTGTGGTGAGTGGGGGGGGGGGGGGGGGGGGGGTGCGCTGTGTATGTATACTTGTGTGTGTGTGATGAATGTTATTCATGTACACAAACTAATACATGTGTGTCACAGGCAGCACACCTGAGTCCATGTGCGTGCACGTGTGTATGCATGCACACGCTCACACACACAGCACACACACACACACACACTCACAACTCACACACACACACACTCCACACATCACACACACACACACACACACACACACACACACACACACACACACACACACACACACACCTACTTACAGTTTCAACTTTTGCCTTTGTTTGATTTCTCATCATAAAAAAAGAAGATCCAAATCTGAAGTGAAACCGAAAAAATAATCGGACCAGTCCCAGTGCAAGCTTCATATGTGTTTTGCACATACACACTACACACACACACACACACACACACACACACACACACACACACACATATTTTTCCCTTAGACAGTTCCATCACTGATCATCCCCACTTTGCAGGGGGCCTCCGCCCGTAAGTTCCTGACGCCCACTCTCAGCGACGCGTCCTCCAGGGGCGACAAGGAAAGAGCCAGTCTTCGCAAGCGCAGCAAAATAAACACAGGTATGGTCAACGCTGGTAGCTTGATTGGAGGTAAAGTTAAACATGGCTGAAATCAATCTTGGTCAAAGTTAATACAGGTAAATTTAGTGCGGATAAAGTTAAGCACATATATAGTTAACAGAGGTAAACGTAATGCAGGTAAAGTTAGCACATGTATGGTTAATAGAGGTAAACGTAATGCAGGTAAAGTTAGCACATACATGGTTAACAGGGGTAAACATAATGCAGGTAAAGTTAGCACATATATGGTTAACAGGGTAAAAAGGTAAAGGTAATGCAAGTAAAGTTAGCACTTACATGGTTAACATGGGTAAAAGTAATGCAGGTAAAGTTAACACATAACTATATGGTTAGTAAGTAAGTAACTTGGTGTTTTACGCCGAGTCACGTAAGTAAGTGGTTAACAGAGGTAAAGCTATGCTGGTAAAGTTAGCGCCGGTTGACCTGGTGTGTTAGGTGCACTTTACAAGGACACTAAGGATGACTTTGGCTCCTGTCAAGCCTCTTTAAATGCAGGCTGGTATGCGACTGTATTTTAGCATGAAAATCACGTCATATTCTTCTACCTTTTTCCGTTGACAAATTCCTTAATAAATTTTATTTGTCATATTTGTGTGTGTCCAGGTGGCAAGCCTTTACCTCTGGTGTCGGAGTTTTCCGATGACACAAGTCCCACAATGCCCAGCTTCCCCACGGACTCCGCCCTCATTGGCAAAAATGTCTCCACAGACATCGGAAGCTGGTGGAAAGAGCAGTGCATTTACAACCATAGTGACGAGAACTCCTAATCACTGGAACAGTGCCTGTGGTGCCCTTTGCCCCTCATCCTTCTCTCTATCCCCCTTCCGCTTCTTCCACCCCCACCCCCCTCCCCCCACCTTCTATTCCAACCACCATCACCAGGCCATGGTGGGATGCTTGTGGAGTTAGAAATTGAGATCACATTTGCCAAAGTCCCGAGCTTTCAAAACTCCCTTTTAAGCCTAGGGCAGGTCAGAATATAGCCTCCTGGTTCCACCTTCCTGGTTCCTTCGACTTCATTCCCTCCCAGTCCTCAGACGTAAAGTGACAGGGGCCTTGGAGCAGTGACTGAGATGTAACTTGTGATTTGATCCGTTTCATTTTGCCCCGAAATCGTCTTCGCAGCTGATTGGACCTTGAATACCTTGACTATGATGTACCGATATATAACTACCTCCCCCTCCCTCCTCTCCCTTCCCAACTTGAGGACAAAATGTTCCAGAACTGATGGGTGGTAGCACTAATTTAAAATCCTGGTTTTTGAGATGTGGTGTGGTGTTATATTGGTGAAGGAGAGCGACTGAGGATGCGTGCTTTGCTCATCGTGACTGCGGCTGCCACCGTGTGAATGCATGTGGTTTTGCAAGGTGATGGTGAAGTGGGATCAAGCCGGTCGTTTTTATCTGTGGTGGTCACTGTGGACGTGCCAGGGCTAATGGTCCCTTTGCTGGCTAAGGTGATCGTCATTGATTTCACTGCTGCAGGGCTTGTGTTTTAGGATGGACCAGCAGGAAACAAACAGACAAACACAAAAATCGCAACCTGATTACAGTTGGATTAAATTCAAATGCTTGTTGCATAGGATTTGTAGGAAAAAGGAAGGGGAAAAAAAGGGCTTACCCGGGAAATTTGCGTGTTGTATTTTGTGACAGTAAATAGCGTTCTTTTTTACTTTTTATGTGTTTGGATCTTGCATAGGTAATTGGTTGAAATTTTTTCTTTTTTTAAAATCTCCACAATGACTAAATACTTGCATGAGTGTCTGTTGTATAAACAGGATCCCAGACAGTTTTGTTCTGAACAAAGTTGTTGAACAGCAGCTGGTGATGTATCGTTAAGGGTTATCACACTGACAGTGTTTAATTTTGGCTGAAAGAAACATTTGAAAATGATCCTTTAGTGATTGCAGCTTTGCTTTTTGGAATAATGCATATCATGCTATTGACAGTGAAAGTTTTATACTGGAACTTGAAGGGTTATTTGACTTTTTCAGTTCTGAATGGCAGACTGCTTTTACCAGTGTAACCAGCTTCACTGATCACGCAGAAGCTATTGTTTGTGCTTTAAAAAAAGAGTTATATTTGCCAGGTGGAACATTTTAACACACTGTCAGAATTGCTCAAGTCAAAAGTATGAACACATGTATAGATTAATAACAATATTTAAATTAATAAATTTATGATGAAAAGGTTCTATTATCTTTCAAAGGCAATTTTTCAACATCTGTTTGCACTAGAGTATTATCAGAACACCAAAACAGAAACAGACTTTGTTTGAATGTATGAATCAATCTGTAAATAGGCTTTGTTCTTGGTTGCATGTGTGGTGTTATTGATATGTTTGATTTTATTCCTCATAAATTATGTGCCACTAACTGTGATGGCGTTAAACTGTTGATCTTTAAAATGTTATTTTGAAGTTGTTTTGTACTTTCTTGAATGATATTGACCAATGTACCATATACTCCAACTGCTGTGTCACCACTGCCCGTCAGTGTTTTCGTTCATTCTTAATTGACCAGTTGTGTGATTAGTGAGATCTGTTTATCAAGTTGTTTATTTTCATTAAAGTCCTCTGAAGATGGCATGTGGCTGCCTTTGTGGTGAGGTATTAAAGATGGTGTTGTGGCACATTTTGTCAACATGGCAAGTTTTGTCAGCATGGCATGTTTTGTCACCATGGCACATTTTGTCACCATGGCACATTTTGTCACCATGGCATGTTTTGTCAGCATGGCACAGTATCAAATTTTATGCACTGCCTGCACTTTTGATTACCTGTCAGGTGGTGACAAAACGTGCCAGAAGGTTCACTTGCTCGC